>RJWJ010006036.1:0-64760 GCA_004363605.1 Indri indri
AACACTGTTGCATTCCTGTTTTCTTTTCTTTTTCTTCTGTTTGTTTGTGTGTGGTAACAACACTTACTTCACAAGAGATTTCAGTCAAGTATTGAGAAGATAGTCTCTTGGTTTTGCTCTACACAACCTAAATTTTTTTCATAATTTTCTGAACAGCCATCATGTCAATAGGATGACTTAAATTGATGGAAGTCCATTACCTTGGAGGAAGCAATTGCTCTTTGCGTTCCCTCCTGTCTTTCATATTCATAGCTATGCACTAAGACAGGATTGAGAAGGGTTGACATGAATTGTTTGATATGTTAATAGGACTTGCAAATAGGCACCTCATTTTCATCTCTATATATCAAATTCATATTAAAGGCGATATTTTGAATTACCATGGTAAATGAACACACCAAGGAAGGTTTAAGAGGTATTTTTAATGGTATCAATAAGGAATTTCAGTATAGCAGTAAAAATAAAGGTGTAGGAAAGATACTCAGGATAGTAAAAGAATGTATTATTATTAACAATAGGGAGCCAAGGATCTCTAAAGTCCACTCAGGCAGCAGAAGTAGTATGCTGAGACTGATTATGAGAAGAAGGAGAAGGAAGGCTAGGATGCGAAGCTGGATATATGTGCTAAGTCATCAGATTGTGAAGCGTTTATATGTGAAGCTAGATTGTGAAAAGCTCATTGAGTTGTCTGGATGCTTATCTTTGTGAATTAGATGATAATTGGCTCACACATACGAACAGTTCCTGAGATGACAACTGAACATATCCATAGACAAAATGACTAATACATTAAAGTTTATTTTATATATTAATTTTGTGATTACACATACACATTACAAGACTCTGTATATATCTGATAGTTTGCTTCAGTATCTTCTTATATTTCACAAAGTTATTGGGTGAGTCTAGAATAAGGAAATGTGAATTGAAACCTTCTGAGTAAGGTACTAGTCATTCAGAAGATTACCATAAAAATGTATTTTTATTTTAATAAAGATATTTTATAGTCTTTGTGAATAAAAGGTTAGATTTACAATGATTCAAAAAGTATACATTTCTTAAGTTGATTAGTTGACGTTCATTAGCCTGGAGGTATGCTTTATCAAACAACCTTGACTTATTTCTGTTCAAAAATTGTTTCAATGAAAACTTAGAAAGCAATGTAATAAAACTTTCTTATGTCCCAAACCATGCAGCACTCACTAATAAAATATAAAGAGCCCACAAATGTATTACACTGATTTTTATAACATAGAAATATAGTATACAGCTAACAGCCCAAAAGATAAAAAAGGTTAAATATAAAATACTGAAAACTGGGAAGGAGTAGTCAGAGTGAGAGAGGATGATACAGGAGAAATCACAGAACAATAGGGACCATCTGGCTTAGCAGCAATTCACATAAGATCAAAATAAAACATAAACAAAAACAAAACTAAAGGTTTCTTTTGACTGAAAGATTAGTAAGGAGCAACATAAAAAAAAACCCTTAAGTCGTATGTGCTTTAAAAGAAGTATAAATTGCAAGTAATTAGGCACTGATATTTCAACTGGATAGATTGTATTTAGCCTGATGTCCAATTATAGCAGTAGAGTTTTTGACAAGGACACTAGCAAGGCAGAAATGGTTCAATTGCTGCTGAAAGATTCCAACAGAAATTAAGAATGCTGAATCCAGAAATTTGGAGACTATGGGACTATACATACATACATACATATATATATATATGTGTGTGTGTGTATATTTGTCTTTTTAAATTTTGAAAGGATGTCAGAGGATAAAATAGAAATATTCAGTGTAGCTTCAGAAAGCAGGATTTTACGTGGAGGCTCTGACAATCAGGTGGGTAGAAATTACAGAGGAGCAAATTTTAGCTTAATATAAAGAAAAAACTTTCTAATAAGGAGTCTTGTCCAAAATAACTTTGTGATTGTCCCAAGAGCATTCAACAAGTGAAGAAACCACACTTAGTGTTTGCTCCTCATATGGTCCTCATGGGATGGCCCTGGATTTTAACCTTGTTATAAAATTATAATTGACTTATTTTTCAGCTCTTTCTCAGAGGGACTTCTTCCTCCAAACTCTGAAAAACTTTATGCTGCAATTCTCTCAAATAGTTTCACGAGATTGGGAAAAACTAAGAGTACCATAGATTCTAGCTACTACTATTTGTGCAGGTCATCAGGGATCAGGGAATCTTGCTGTTCATCTTAAATTTCCATTTTGTTCCCATCTTCATTCTAAGTCCTGTGAAACATGTCAGCATGGAGGCAAGAGATTTTCATGCAGTTTGATTTCATAGATTCGTTGGTGCTTATTCAATTTTGGTAGAGAAATACCTATACTTCTCTGAGAAAACTAAAGAGATTCTTAGTCCATCATCTTCACCCTGTATTCAGGAAGATAACTACAGTAGGTTTCCAAACAAAATTATATTAAAGAAAGAGTAAACTTTAATAGTAGGCAATGGGAAATTACGAAACCAGGCAAAGCCACTAAGAACATGGTTGTGCCATGTCTATGAGGGTTGTTATTTTATTGGGGATTAAACATTATTTGAGATATTTCATTTTGACTTTCTCATTGATAGTTTTTATTTTTCAAATATATTTTCTTTTCTAGAATGAAATAAATAATTTGGAACTCTAGTTTCACGTGAAGAAGTTCACAAGACAGAAAAGAAATATAAGTTCAGGTAAGAATAATTATAAAACAATCATATCTATTTTAGTCATATAATAAGACAGCCAAGAACATTTTCAATTTGCTTAAAATATGTTTTTCTTGCATTTTAAAATGTGCTATGACATAAATTAAAGAATATCAAGGTGAAAATAAAACTCAGTCACTCATATTTCATTGCTTGAAGAAAAATCATGGCTAACTCAGACTGAGAATATTATAATTGATGCTTAAACTATAGTCCTGGTGATGTATATTCTATAATCTCATTCTTTATTGTTTCACTGGTTAGAAAACGTCACAATCATAATAATTCTCTATTGTCCCTATTTCAAGTATTTCAAACCTAAATTGGCTCTTCATTTAAAATTCTTCGTTGTGGAGATAGACCTTTTTGTAGTTTATGTTCTATAATTTTGCATGAAAGAAATAATATTACTCTACTATATTCCATTCCTCTAGGTTAGAAACATCAGCTCATCCTCACTGATACATTAACAGCACTTTCTGAACCCCAAATCATGACACGATATGGCCAGAATATAGCGTGGATTATTTAAAGTCAATATTGCTCTCAAAAGTCTGCCTATACTAAGGTTACTGTGCTCACAGAACCTCTCAGCTAAAAGTTTTATTATTTTCAGTTTAGCATTTTTAAAAATGTGTTCTTTAAAAAGCTAGTAGTCAGTGTTTTTGTTTGTTGGTCATTTAGAAATTAATTAAAGGTAATAACTATGTTGTAATAGACATTTCACATAATGTATCATATCATATCATAAGTTAATATTACATTTAATTCTTTTTTATCTTCATTTTTAGTGTCGAACACTATACTTGACACAGAATAGATGCTTAAAAATATTGACTAAACACATTAACAGATGAAGAGACAGATGAAAATAGATTATCCTTGAAAAATTAATATGCTGCTTTCATCGACATAGGCTCAAAAAAGTAGCATTTGTTTGGTATGAGAACTTGAGATTTTTTCTTCTCCTTCTTGTTTTCTTCCTCCGCATCCTCCTCTTCCTCCTCCTTTTTTCTTTCTAAACAAGATAAAATGACAAGGCCTGTTAAGCCTGAATTTTTAAGCAGATTTATTGAGATATCACTGACACATAAAAATTTTATACTTAAGGTGTCAAACTTGATGTTTTACTACACATATACATTGTGAAATGATCACCACACTTACTAATTAAGTCACAAACTTGTGACTCTTTGCAAAAGGAAGAGATATGTGAAATTATTTTAGCATGTCTTTAAAAGTCCTTCCCATTCTCTGTAACAGACCTCCTTTTCCCATTCCAAACCAACAAATCATGGCTGATACTTGAAACCGTTCCATTCAGCTTTATGCCTTAAGAGATTAATTCTATTAGTTTTAGAATGAAATTTGATTATCCTTATGAATGTTAACCTATAAACCTAATTCATCTCCCCCAATAAAACCAAATTAGCATAAATTTATTTGAATGGGTTTCAAATATATCATATAGCAGTTAGTGTAAGGATGGAGACTGAAAATAGTAATATTATTATGTTTAGTCATTTTTTCTGTTGATTTGAATTTATATAAGTTGATTTCATATCCTTTTTGGAGAAAGTTGTTGAGAGAGGTAACAAATGAAAGATACAAAGAAGGTCATGAAAGCTTTGCGATCTGAGGGACTTTTGTAGAACATAGGAAAACAAAAGAAGTAAACTTACAGCTGAGGGAGGCTGGAGAGTAAAAGAGAAACTCTGAATACTCTCTAATTTTGATTGCTAGTGTACCACTCATTTCAATTTTGGCAAAGACATTTTCTGGATCATTTGCTCGTTTTTAATTTCCATACCACTTCTTAGAAGAATGAATGACATTTGGTTTCAATGCCACCAAAGAAGAAAAGATGTGGGAGGGTCACCCTTAATTGCTAGACAACTTCATTAATAATAAGTGTGTTGTTTCATATAAAAATTAAAAACCCAGAAATATTTCGAAGTAACCAAAATTGTTTTGGTTGCTTAACAGGTCACCCAAATCCAACTAGGTTAATTTAGATATTTTTAAGAAATTAATACTTACTTATTCTTAAAACTACTGAGCTTTTACCATCAGGTTGAGTTCAATAAAATCTGCTATCTAATCTAATATATTCTTTTACTCAATCAACATTTTTGACTGTTTCCTTACTTTAAACTTTCTAATTTTTTCTCAAATTCAGAAAAGTTTGAGATGACATGGATTTCTTGACAAATTTATGTAGAAAAAAAGAGGATCAGTGAACTTCACAAAATAAAAAATGCAGAGTCATCACTCACATTTTACTTTTGCACTTAAATAAAATTAGACTAGTTCCAGGAGCTGCAGATTCACTGCATTTTAAAAGATCTCTAAGTAAGACAATTAACTCTGGTAATTTATTTGTAATTGTAAGGTGTTTTTTGGTAGAAAGTTCATGTTACCTTGGAATGTACTTTTAGCTTTCTTTTCCATTATTTACTTATTTTTATTACTGTATTGAACCAAAGGGTCATTAAAGGGAAAATGAATATTAAATAATAAATTAAAATAGAAAGAAGAGTCTTTTTCTTAGTATTAGGAATTTAACAGGCAATATTTTGAAATTACCATCTCAATCACAAATGGCATCTCATAAACAGTCTTATAAGATAAGGCAGAGAGATATAAAGAAGTGTAAAACTACATTGTGTTGAAATTAATACCAGTCTGAATATAAAACACTTCACCTTGAGTCCAAATTCCATTGCTAGCCGGTTGTGTTCCCTTAGGCAAGTGAAAGTAACTCTCATCTTTTCTTTTTCAATGTGTGTAAACTTAATGAGGTAATGGACAGGAAGGCATATGTCGACTATAAAGTCATCTTTAATATTAAGTGTTATTTGTGATAATAGAGAAATAGTGGAAAGTTTATGTGTTGACTTTCTCTTATACCTTGAAGCAGAAATTTGCCATGGGTGACAAGGGAGGAGGCAACCATTCAGATGTGACTGACTTCATTCTTGTAGGCATCAGGGTCCGTCCAGAGCTTCACAGTCTCCTCTTCCTGCTATTCCTGATTATTTATGGGATGGTCCTTCTGGGGAACCTTAGCATGATTGGCATCATTGTGACTGATCCCCGGCTGAACACACCAATGTATTTCTTCCTAGGCAATCTCTCCATCATTGATCTCTCCTACTCCACTGTTATTGTACCCAAAGCCATGGTCAACATACTATCACAGAAAAAGACCATATCCTTTGCAGGTTGTGTGGCTCAGCTGTTCCTTTATGCACTTTTCATGGTAACAGAGGCCTTTGTTCTGGCAGCCATGGCCTATGACCGCTTCATTGCCATCTGTAACCCACTCCTCTACTCTGTCCGTATGTCAAGAAGTGTCTGTATCCAGTTAGTGGCTGGTTCCTACCTCTGTGGTTGGGTCAGTTCCATCCTTCAAATCAGTGTGACATTCTCCATGTCTTTCTGTGCCTCCCGAGTCATTGATCACTTCTACTGTGATTCAAACCCAATTGAAAAGATCTCCTGTTCCAATATCTTTATCAATAAGATGGTGTCACTTAGTTTGGCTGTCCTCATTATTTTGCCCACAATAGTTGTTATTGTAGTATCTTACATGTACATCGTGTCCACAGTTTTAAAGATCCGCTCCAGTGAAGGGAGGAAGAAAGCCTTTTCCACCTGCAGCTCCCACCTGGGGGTTGTAAGTTTGCTCTATGGGACTGTCTCCTTTGTGTATCTCACACCTCCAAATAATCCTGAACTTCGTAAAGTGGCTTCCGTATGTTACATTTTGTTCACACCTATGTTGAATCCTTTAATCTACTCTCTAAGAAATAAGGATGTTAAAGATGCCATGAAAAAAGTCTTATGGAAGAAAAAAGTTTTGCTCTAAATCTGTTTCTACTTTATTGTTTCTAGCGTCAATTAATTTTGCCTGCCTGATCTACACTTCGGTATTTAAAGTTCATTTTTAAAAAAAGAAAATCCCTTAACTCTTCTATTCCACAGCACAAATACTTTCCTATAAAGTATGCTCCAAATAAATTACTCACCTTTTTCTCAAGGCAATGTTAAATTTGAAAGTTCTGGACATTTATGAAAATTTGCTGTGTTTCTACAAAGAGTTAGTATTTGTCACTCTCTTCCTCTTCGGGTAATAATATGTTAGGTGGATGGAGAAGTATAGGATTTTATTGTTTCTCTTTCCTATATGCCTTAGTAAAATTTAGATAGAGAAAATATTTTATGTAATGATTAACTTGGAAATTGTGTGTCCCAACTGGTTTGCATGCAACTGATACTTGGTATAAATGCTACTGTTGTGTTTCTTTTTTGATGACAGGCCAAAGATGTGATAGCATATGTATATGATGAAAAAAATGGAAAGGAAAAATAACCAGAGTGCTCTTTGTCAAATTAAAGGAGCTGAAGAAGAACAAACATGGGAAAATTGCTTTGATTTGTTTTATATCAAGACATATTGTTTAGTGTTCTCTAAACTGCAGTCATCCCTGTTTTGCTCTAATGTAATGAAAACATCTTATGATGTTTATGTTTTTCAGCTCGTGCCCTCTATCTTCTGGGTGATATCAATTATTGGTTATAAATATGCAAAGTAAAAGTTCTATATTGAAATGAAATCAGCTTAAAAAAAGCAGTTAAAAATATCACAAGACCTTATAAGATCTTATGAACAGTTAGATTATATGTGTGTGTATGTGTGTGTGCATGCTTATATGTGTTTGTACCTGCATATGTGTGTGTATTAGTCTGATTATGGTGTCATAAAAAATGTGATTAGTCCTAAATGTCAAATGTCAATTGAGAAAAGGGTAGTTGGGAGACCATTCCATAGCTTTGATGGGTAGCAAGAGAAGCCAGGTTTAAGAGAAAGTTATGCTAGAGTTATTGTTCTGCAAGTGATTTAAGTATTGCTTCAGATAAGCAATTACAATCCCTAAATCTAGAAAATGTTCTCATACACCAAAATTAAACTTCAGAAATAAAGTACAACTTTCAGTTTTGTCCATAGCTTGGCATTGTGAAAACCTAAAATAAGGATCCTTGAGTAGATCTTTTTTCTGTTTTTGTTTAGATAGCAAACCTCCTTTGATGCATGCACAATGGCATGCATCTTTGTACATTAAATTTTATTAGGAGAAGGGACTTGATAATTATTTTTATCAAATAGATAAAGAGGGAAGCTAAGAGACTTAATAAATCAAGGTTATATTTACCCACTCATCCCTAAACCTGTCAATCTACCATTTTTCTTGATGCTTAATTTTGTAAAAATACCATTTAAGAGCAAAATAGGGAACCAATTCATTTGGGAAACTGATCTTTGGTAAAGATTATTATTAGTCTGGAAGATTCCTTTTTTTAGGTTTAGGTTTACTTATTTCCTTTGAATTCCCATTAGCCTTAGATTGCCATTCTTTGATATATCTAACAAGTGCAGGTTATTAAGGACTATTGGGAAAAGGCAACAACATATTGGATAAAAATATAGCCTAGATCCATTTGCTTTAGTTTTAAATATGGTGAATTGCATTCCCTGTTTTGTAGCCATAACAGATTTCAGTATTCCAGTGCATAACCTCACAAGTGGCATTGCTTAAACCATTCCAAATGTTCAAAGAAATCTGGAAAAGTTGAAAATCCAAGGCAGGATGCTTTTGAAGGTGTTAAATTCAGCCATCTCCTTTCTTTTAATTGCCATAAACATTTTCCTTGGTAAATTTTTTCAGGGTTCACATGTCTTGTATGAAAAGTGGTGCCTAATTTATAACTTTCTTGTTACTTGTGCCATCAAGATTCCATCAGGACAACCCAATGTCACACCAATATTTTGTTGGCTCTTATTGACAAAGTATTTTCTCTTTTTTATGATGTAGGGATTGCTTTTGAAATGTTGGTACATCCAAGAGAGTTTGAAGATCGCATTCTGTATGCTATATATCCTAAGCTGTGGTTTAGAGGGGACTTTAAAACTATATACCAAAATCCGTGGGAAAAAAATCTTTTAATATTGTGATACAACCTTGAAAGGCTGAAGATAATATTAGGCATCTCAAACACTCTCATCTTGTTTGTACTACGTTGTTTCATCTTACCTGGTTACAACTTTTTGTACATGAACACATATTGATTGTTCTGTAATATCATGTGCTGCACTTTGTTTTTGAATTTGGTATATTGTTCATATTTACCACATTTAGTTTATCAATGTAGAACTTTGGTGAGAGCATTTAAAATAATTCATTTTATTGCTAGAATGCTTGGATTCTTTGACTCAGAGAGTTGCAAAAGATAAGCACTAAATTAAACTTTACAAATGTAAGTTAAAATTACTAAATTAAACATTGTGTACTAGCACCCAGAGCTTGCTCCATTTGCCTTACCTTAAGATAGTTTCAACTCCTTATTGTGAGGTTAAAATTATTATGGTGATTAGAGTAGCTGAACTGATAAGATATTGTAAAATGTTTTAATGTTGAATTGGTATTGGACTATGTTATTCTTACTCTCGTAAATTGAGAATGGGATGTCACTTTGCCCAATCTCATGATACCAATACAGGTTATAAAATAAATAAAAATTCTGAATGTTATAAACTATTATCCTAGAGATCTCAGTGAGGACAAAACTACTGTTGGGGGCTGGAAAGGCAGAGGAGGAAGATGGAAGATATGGGTTAAGAAAAAAATCAGGGTGTCCTGGAACTGAAAACAACATGAAAAAAGGAATCCATTTCAAGTCATTTCTTAATTATTCCAATTTTGTTTAAAAAAATGACAAAACAATGAAACAAAAACAAAAGCTTTAACCAAAGACTGATTTCCATATTGCTTTTACAGAATATGGCTTCTAGAGTTTTGAAATAGTTTCTTCTTTCTTTCTCAACATTTTAAAAGCATCCATTTATTCACAGATTTTGGCCCTCTGATGATTGGCATCAGTTTCCTCAGTAGATATCTTATAGTTAGGTTTCTTTTGTGAAAAGCTACATAAATTAACTTTGGATAACTTGAGCAACAAATTTTAGAATTATAAATATTATTTAGCTCTGGCTGCATAGGGAGAAGATGAGTTTCTACTGAACATTCCAGGGAGATAGAAAACAGAGAAAAAATTTTTAAACAGAATCCAAACTTGTTAAATGCCACAGTGTTAGACATATTTACTTCAATAAATTTCAGACTCTTTCCCCCTCTGCTGAAAATTTAAATTCCAGTGAATGAGACTTAAGGTTTCTAGTTTTAAGCATGTGTCCACTCATTTTCTTTGGGAAGGTGAGGCTCCTAATTGAAGCTCCAATAACCTATATACAACTGAAAAGAGCTAATTACTCTAAAAAAGTCAGGGTGATTTTTATAAGGGAAACTTGATGGTGAATAGACCAAATCAACAATTCCCTAAACATTCATTTATTTTACTGTACAAATTCTACATGCTTTTGTTTCCATGTATGCAATTCCCAAACTTCCAAAATCTAATGTGTTTATTCATATCTATACAAACTATTGTCACTCTATCCCTTAAGAACCATGACACAAAATATTGTTCATTGCTCTATCCAGTTCCCAGACTAAGATCCCTGTTTGATTTCCATTTCTCTATTAAATAGTTTAATATCCTGTCTTAATATTCTGTAATCTATACACTGATGTTAAGTCTAACTATCATCATCAGTACAATAATCAATAATAAATAAAATTTGTAAATATATCTATATTTACATACGAATGAGGAAACAGAAGACAATTTAATCAAATATTAAAATGTTTGAAACTTCCTACAGTCCTTCTTCGTGAAAGTAGCCAAGAACTCACAGTGCTTATTATACATTTCTTACTTCTCTTCTATATTTGATGTTCCCTTGCCTTTGATCTCAGTTGCTCAGACTTCTATGTTTAGTGAGTTTATTCTAATCTGCACCCCTAAAGGATCTGTGCTTAGGATGGTCTTAGTTTTGTGAGGTACCTGTATTATAGTAGACATTATTGTTTACCTATATGGTAGGCACTTTCTTCTTTCTTCTGACAAATTTTGTGTTAGAAAAGTTTCTATCATCAGTGGAACATCTTTAGTTTATTTTTGTTATAGTGTTTTCATTCCCCTTTAGTGATAACTAGTTTAGGAATAGGAACATATCCTATTAAAATACATTTAAATAAGATGTAAGAAATAGTCTGTTGAAGAGTTTGGGAAATGTAGGTATTTATTTTTCCTTATTTTAAACGAGGCAGAATTAATGAAAGAGTACAGCTTCTTCCTTCCTTTTTGGACTATGTGAGAACAGAGAATAGATTGAGGCAGGATTTCTATTGCTGTCAAGTAAAAACAAAGTGATTCTGTTGTTTTATCTTTAGCACAAAGGAGAAAATGATTCAGATAAATATTTTCAAAATATATTCTCAAGCACCAAGTATTTTTTGCTCCAGTAAGGATCACATCTATTTTAATAACTACAACTAGATTCATGATTTGATAAAATTATAATAAACTAAGGTGACTTTCAAGAGCCCTATCTTTTCACTGGTCAAACTATATAATAAATGCAAAGAAAGTGTCGAATTTATTTTTTTAGTCTTTGCTGGTGGCACTATTCTCTGCTATTCCTCTTGTGATCTGTATCACATGTCATATATTTTGGTAGGAAGCTCCACTAAATTCCATTTGGCCCTAATCACTTTATTAGTTCTTACTCTATGTCATGGATCAAATGTATATGTTTACCAGTTTCTTCAGCCTTATACTACAATTACATATACATTTAGGAAGTGGGAAACACACTATGGATTTTGAGGTTCCATGGTACAAGTCAAAGCATCGTTCCCTGCCTTGCCCTTTCTAATCCTTCATTCTGATGAGCAGCTTGGGTGACATACTGTGTTCTTAGGAGTTCAGGATAGTTTGAGACAGGATCTAAATATACCTGAAAATGTTTATCCCTGAAAATATCCCTAAAAATATCCCCAAAATGTTTAGGCATATACTTTTCTTCATTATTTTGTCACCCATAAATTAGCCACCAAAATATTTAAAGAAGGTTTGTTGCAAGAATTTCAGTTTACACATTTGGTAGTAGAATGGGTTCCTTATTCAAGGGTATGCACACTTCCTCATTCTAGTGACTGTTAGAATTGGGAGATGAATTTGTTCTGAATCATGGTGGCTTTAGTTAGGTCTCTGTTGATCAGATCAATTCTCTCTGTCTCTCTCTCACTTATTTCGTTCCTAGACACCCCATGATTAACTAACTGTAGGTGGAGATCACTATATCACATCCATCCTTTTGACTAATAAGCCAAAGCTGCTACTGTCATGTAAACCAAATCTTCCACTATTACCACTGATATCTGGGAGACCTTTCAACTTTATCATCTCCCCACCAACATTCTTAGAGAGAAGCATCACACATCACAGGTGATTTGAAAGTTGCTGGTTGTTCTGTTAGTCACCGGCAAATGAAAGATTTTCTAACACATCAGGGGACACCTAACCAGGGTATATTACATAATTATGGAAGTAGGTCTTCTTATTTGATTAAGGGTTTAATAGAAATACCTTTAGGAGTTTATTAATATGATATTGGAGGTAATTTTGGAAATATCCTTTAAAATATTTTATTTAATATTTTAAAATATTAAAACAAATAAATTCTGTATTAATTAATCAATTCTAAGGAGGGTGGGGATATACAGCATTTTTCCAATGCTTCTCTATTAGTGTGGTCTGGGAGACAGAGCCCTATCTAGGAATTTCACTTGGTTAATGTTAAAAAATGAGAACTTTGAAGATTCATTGTGAGGTTTACATGACCAAAAGCAGAAATTCTCAGTCAACAACACTTTTGTTTACCAGAACCTTAATTAATTTTGAAATATACAATGGATGCCCCAAAGTCTACTTTGGGGTAGACAATGGAATGAAAATAATACTGGGCATGATTTAAAAGTATTTTCTCAGCATGAGCTAGCAGCTGCAGAGAGATCATAAGGGGAGATGAAAATTGCACAAAGCCATTAGCAGAGGTGAGAGCCACTGGTGAAAATATAGCAGTGACAAATTTCATGGTGAGGTGACTGGGAGACATTTTAAAAATGTGAGGTCTAGCATCGAATTTTAAGCACATTTATGTGCTCTTTTTCTGTTATCCTTAAACCCTCTGGAAAAGACTGCTTTGCAAAATAGGAGTATGCTAGTGTTGCTGTGGGAAACTAAGGGACAGGTTGTAAAGGGCCATGGAATCTTCAAGAAATCATCTCTATCTTGAGTTTGGGGTGCTAACTTCATGGTTTGGGAAGACAGTGGTTTCAGCAGTTGCAGCAAAATGGGCAGAGGACCAAAGTATACCTGAGAGTCACAGGTGGGAGCCAGCTGACAACTGAGAGCAGGCAGCACTGGAGATGGGCTCCAGAATGGACTTCAGACAAGCTCTGTTCCTCCAGTATTTCAGTACTCAGCATCAGGATTACTTTACTATCATCTAAACCTCTGAAATAACCAACTGTTCCAAAGGTTTCTTTAATAATAATAGTAAAAGAAGTAGTTATAATAAAAGTTTAGAATCACATTTTGTATGTGGTTGTCACGTATATGCCTCCTTAAATGTGGAACAGTTCCTCAGTCTTTCCTTGACACACCTTGTTTTTTTGTTGTTTTTTCATGATATTCTTGATTTCAAGCCAGTTATTTTGTAGAATGCCCCCTCAATTTGTGTTTTTCTGATGTTTCTTTATGATCAGTTTCAGGTACGTATCCTTGGCAGGACTGTTACACAAGTGGAGCTGTGTTCATATTGTGTTCTCTCAGGAGGCACGCAATTTTGATCTGTCCCATAACTGGTAATGTTTACTTGATCACTTGATTAAAATAATATCTGCCATCATTCTCCCCTGTAATTTTGTCTTTCTTTTTGTAATTAATAAGCACTTTTTTTCTTTTTTCTTTTTCTTTTTTCTTTGAGACAAGGTCTCACTCTGCTGCTTAGGCTGGAATGCAGCGGCATGGTGATAGCTTACTACAGTCTTGAACTCCTGGACTCAAGTAATCCTCCTGCCTCAGCCTCCCAAGCAGCGGAGAGTATAGGCTTACACCACCTGGCCCAGCTAATTGCTCCATTTTTTGTAGAGATGAGTTCTTGCTCTTTGCTCAGGCTGGTCGTGAACACCTGGCCTCAAGCGATCCTCCCACCTTGGCTTCCCAAAGTGCTAGGATTACAGGTGTGTGCCACCACGTCTGGCCCCTAATAAGTATTTTTATTGACTACTTTGAGATTATATAAATATTCTAGTTCCTGATAGACGTCCAAGGTGGCCGATTAGAGACATTGCTCGTCGGACAGTCCCAGTGGGAAGGCAGGATATCGGACAGAGGAAAGGGGAGAAGAGTCGCAGCTCAGGTGTGGATCACAGAGATGGGTGGAGACCACACGGAGAAAACTGCAAAGCAGAGAAGGAAGAAGATAAAGAGGAGAAGATATTGGCAAAGGGGCAAACCCAGAGAGGCTCGGAGCCCGGTGAAAGAGTAAGGGAGGGTTCCCTTCCCCCTCCTATGTGCCTTCGGTGAACAGTGGGACACTAAGTTTACTGCAGGCTTTTCCACCCTCCACCAGCCCAGACACAGCAGCAAATAAGTAATGGTGGGGTGAACCAGTGAGTCCCAGGAGTTTGGGCAGCCTGTGAAGGGCTCCCCCTGGGAGAGTGCCTCAAGAGACCGGAGTTCGGCTTTCTCCCACCCAGATACTTCCTCCCCTGCTCCTCCCCTACCCACTGCAACTGAGAAAGCAGTTTGAGCTTGGGCTGACCGGGAGCTGCAGCCTCTCCCCCACCCATTACAACTGTGAGGCTAGTTTGAGCTGAGAAGTTCACAAACAGGTGCTTCTCTCTGGGGGACACACATCCCTGGCTGAAGTCTCCATGGAGAGTGGGGTCCACCCCCTTCCCTTGAGGACTTGTGGTGGAACAGGGGTGTAAAATTTGGGAACTTCCTGCCTGCCTGCATTTCGCAGGGTCGCTTGCCACTGGCTCAGATAAGCAAGCCGGTCCGGGTGCCCCCCAGGCATGAGAGGGGTGCAGGGGACCCAGGGGGAGACGTCTGGGAGCTGGACTCAGATGGCAAGGAAGCCCCTGTGGACACATCTGATGGGACAGTGTGGCGGAGCCGAGGAATGGGGATCTGGGAGCGCGCCCATCCCCTCCGCTGCCACCATATTGGATAAAGGTGTGGCATTTGGAGAGGCGTAGTCTAGCTCCTGGTCCCATGACAGCCAAATGCTTCACAATCAGGCACACTTGCTGACCAGGTGCTGCGGCCCCTCTCCCCACTCATTACAACAGGGAGAGCGGTTTCAGCAGAAAAGTTCATGAGGAGCCCTTTCTCTCCAGTGAGTGCATGCTTCCGGCTGAGGTCCCCACAGATAGTGGGGCCTACACCTCTTCCTTTGAGGACTTGTAGTGGAACAGAGATGCACAATCTTGGAACTTCCTGCATGCTGATGTTTCACGGAGATGCACACTAGTGGGTCAGACACACAGACGGGGGAGAGGATTGAGAGCTGGACTCAGGTAATGACGGAGCACACATGGACTGAACTGACAGGAGTGTGCAGTAGGGCTCCAAGGAGTGGCGATTTGGGGGAGTGCTCATCCCTCCCTGCAGAAAAACTGTGCTACTGGATAAAGGCGGAAAGATCCCAGCCCAGGGTGGTAGCACTTAAGTGTTTAGGCCCCTCCTCCGGAAATAGCCCTCCTGGTTTGGAGAGCTCCTTAGGAGAGCTGACCTTCCTACCAGCAGCTCCCCCTGGTGGCCGGAAAAGCAACTTCTGAGCCCTGCCAAAGCTTTGCAAAGCCCCCTGCAACCTAGCCACAAACTGCCTTGCTCCTCTCCCCACCTCAGTGGTGGTGGAGACCAAGCAACCCCCCTGGGAGTTATAGGGTCCCTTCTAAAGCTTGGGCTATGCAAGTGCTCCACGTGGGGGACCAGAGTCTACCACGGCCCAAAAGAACATCTTGGCAGCTGGCTCTTTCACATAAATATCAACCAATGGCAGGGAGAACAACTATACAGCTCATCATAGCATCTTCCAACTCAAGCAAGCAAGGAGTGGCTAATTTGTACTCACAAGTACCACCCACCATATTGGAGATGAAGCTGGGGGATCCAACATAATTCACATTCCTGGGAAGAGGTGAAGACTGCAGGACACAGGCACACCCAAGAGGATCATCAAACCTGCTTTAACACACCATTGGCAACTCGGGGCCAGCACTCTTCTCCCTGGCACAGTCAGACATTGATCTTTGGGGTCCCAGGGACAGGCCCACAAGCCAGACCCAGTACCTCCAGGACTCGATCGATAGGCCAGATGAGAAGGAATCAGTGAAAGAACTCCAGAAATATGAAAAATCAGAGCAAAAGGATAATCTTAAATGTTAATGCACTTTATGATAAAGTTTCAAACTATACGAAGCAAAAACTGATAGAAGTGTAAGGAGAAATGAACAAATATAGTCATATCTTGGCAAGTGTAGAGGATTAATCCCAGAACCTTTCTGTGGATGCCAAAATCCACAAAAGCTCAGGACCCTTATATGAAAAGTATAGTATTTAGATATAATAAAAGCATATCCTCCCATATACTTTAAATAATCTCTATATTACTTATAATACCTAATACATGCAAATACTATGTAAATGGTTGTTATTTTGTGTTGTTTAGGGAATAATGACAAGAAAAAAGTCTGTACATGTTTGATACATGAACCACTGTACACCCAACTACATTTTCAACCCTTGACTAGTTGAATCTAGGGATGCAAAACCCACAGAGATGAAGGGACAGGTGTACACATGCATAATATGGGATTTCAAACCTTTTTCTTAATAATTGATAGAGGAGTAGACATAAAATTGGTAAATGCGCAATATTATCAGCCAATTTGACCTAGTTGACATTTATGGAGCATTCTGCTCAACAACAAACAGCAGAATATACATTTCTTTCATGTGCACCTGGACCATTTACTAAGATAGATTGCATTCTGGGTTATAAAAGAAGTGTCAATGAATTTAAAAGAATATAAGTCATAAAAAGTATGTTGTCTGATCCCAGCGGGATCAAATCAACCTCAATGACAGAAAAATGTTAGGAAGATCTACAAATATTTGAAAAGAAAATACCACACCACATCTAAATAACTATGGGTCAAAGAAGAAATAAGAAGAAAAATCAAAAAGTATTTTGAACTGAATGAAAATAAAAGCACAACATATCATAATTGTGGAATGCTGTTAAAGCAGTATACAGGCAGAAATTTCAGGTCAAAACAAGGTGTGTATTAGAAAAGAAAGATCTCAAATCAATTATTTCAGTTTCCACCCTACAAAAGTGAAAAAAAGAAAGAAAAAAATTAACCCGAAGTAAGCAGAAGAAAAGATATAACAAAGATCAGAGCTAAAATAAATGACATAAAAAGTAGAAAATATGCAGAAAATCAATGAAACTAAAAGCTGTTTCTTTGGGAAATTAATAAAATTGAAACTTTTTTAAAAAGAGAAAATACAAAATACTGATATCAGAAATGAAAGTGTGTGTTAGATGTCACTAACACACATGCTTTGAATCTGTCTAGCTGCTGCTTCTGGCTTCCTCTCTGCTTTTAAAGGCTCATGTGATTACATCAGACACACTCAGATAATCCTGGACAGTATCCCTCTATTAAGATCAGTTATTTAATAATCTTAATTGCAGCTACAAAGTGCCTCTTGCCATGTAACAACTATAGACATGACGCCACAGAGTGAAAGTGATGGGGACCAAAATGCTCTTTGCACAGCCAGGTTGTAATACCAGAAGACGCGCATGTTAAAAAAGGTTTCCAACCTAGCTTCTGGGATGATGGTGGTAGCAGTGGCAGCTTAGTTATTAGATTTTCCCAAATGTGGACATGAAAAAAGACAGAACAACTAGAGAGAGCAAAATGAAATATCACAGATATTACAGTGAATTTAGATGACAAAGTGTGACTAATCAACCTCTAAATATAAGCAGGTGGGAACAAACCACCACCGACCACAAAACCTGAATATTATTGTCCTCTGTGTGGGAGAAAGCAAATGGAAGAAATGAGATGTCTAACAGACATAAGAACAGACAAACTCAAAATAGCCAACAGGTGTTTCCTGGAAAGTCTGGCAGACAATTGTGAGAATAGTAGCTGAAACTGGGAGAGGCTCTACCCATTATAATAGTGAATCTGTGCAAGGGCCACATGGTAGGGCCTAAAAGGGCTATGAAAGTCTGGCCCATGTGAACTTTCAAAACAGGCCAGCTGGGTTCCATTTCAAGACACCGCCCTGAGTTGGAAAGAAACGGTGCTAATTATTCACCCCTCCCTTTGTTCATGCTCTTTACTATGTGATTTTGCTGTGCTCTCTAACTCAGGAAAGGGTGCTCTGCCCTATTCTTTGATTCATTCATATCACTTTCTTTGTCCAATGAGACATTAGCTTGAAAAGTGCTTGGACATTTCTGGTTTTATTTGTCCCTCTCAACCATGACTATGAGAAGATGCTCAGGGTTGCCTAATGGAAGAGAAGACACATGCAGAGAAGAGACAAGTTGCCTCAGTCATCCCAGCTAAGGTAACTCAACTGACCAACAACAGAGACTTCATAGCCAAGATCAGCAGAGTTGCCTATTTGATGACCTCGGTAACATCAGGTTAATGACACTGAGGCTTTGTGGTTGTTCTCTATACATTATTTATGTAATAGCTAGCTGATAAGTATGCTAGTCATAATTGTATGACTAGTCATACAATTATGTGTATGTATGTATGCTAGCCATACTTATATATATTGTATCTAGTCATTTTATCTTGTACATTATGTTCTAATTTTTTGATAACTGGAATTTAGTGTATGGTAGACTAAGAATGGCTATAGTTCTACATGTTTATGTCTTTCAAGATCATTACTTCTTTCATTACTTCTTGTATTTCAGTGAGATAGGCACATTCTGATATCTGGCCCCTCAAACTTGTGGTCTGGCTAGAAGCACAATATTCAGTCTACCAGAGGTGATAAGGCCTCGAGATAACTGTTGTCACTTATATTCAAATACATTAACTTATTAATTGAATCTTGGTCATTAATCTTAATTATGGATACACTGGTGACATGGTCTGTAATATGTTTTATGATATAATATGCAAAATAGAAATTACTCAATAAAGCCTACTGTCCCACAAGAAAACAGGAACAATGAATCTAGAGAACAGAAGACTATGAGCTGTCATGTAAAAGAAGCAATAGATAAATTCATTGTGAATGTAGAAGGTGTAAATTAAACAGATAAATGAAAATTATGTAAAATACAATATCTAGATCTAAAGCAAATTTTTCTAATGAGAAGTTGTTTCTAAAAAAACCCAGAGGTGGTTCAAAAGGTGAGTAATAAGAGTAGATATTATCCCTTCTTATTGTCTCTTCCTATGTGACCCTCTTGGGATGAACCTGAAACTTTCCATTGTTATCACCCATAATTGACTTATTCTAAGCTCCCCCCAGAGGAGTCCCTTTCTACCAATCCATGCTATAATTACCAGAAATAGTTGCAATAGAGCCAACTAATGGCACCATCGATTCCTCATGCTGTATTCCCACAGTTCATCCAGGACTACCCCTATTCACGGGTGATTTTATCTTTGTCCTACTTAAATTTCCATTTTGCTTTCATCATTCTCATTCTAAGGCATGTAAAATTTGCCACACAGAGGAGAGGAATGCTCAGGTAGCATGATTCTACAGGTTTAGTTACATTTTTTCAGTTTCAATAAAGAAATGTTTATAGGTCTGGAAGAGGCCTTAGTAGATCACCTCTTCCATCCTCTTTTCTCTAGAAATGGGTGCATAATTACAGGGGATTTTTAGGCAAAACACTGCTAAGGAAATGAAAAAGACATTCTTAGTTGAAGAATGGGATATTACTAACCTATAAGAAAAGCCTAAAACTGAGATGAAAATTACATATTTCAAAATAAGGTTTTTACATCTTGTGCTAAACTTTTATTTTTTATTATGCTTAATTTTGTCATTGTCTTTAATTTCGTTTATATATTTTACAACCTTTTTTGTCTTTCTAGAATTAAATACAACAAATTTTGTATCCTTCCATCTACCAGTAGAAAATTGCTCAATAGAAGTAAAGAAGGAGGAAAATTCAGGTAAGAGATACAATAAATTTTTTTATTCCAGTGAAATAATCAGTCATCCACGAGTATTTTTTGTGTGATTTATCAAATAAAAATTATTTTATAGTTGGTAAAATTTACCTGTTAGAAATTTTTATAAAACCCTGTATGCATCTTAAAAAATAATATCCCTTTTCTTGAAGGGCAGATCACAACGTACTGGTTATTTCATAATAAATTGAAGATGGACAAAAAAGAAAAATGCAATACATTTTTCCTTTGAGAAGAAACTGATTTCTGATACTTGTGTATTTCCTTATTCTGGTTGGCATAGAGTAGGTGGCCCACAAGTGTACAGTGACTAAATGAATGATTAAATGAATACATATTATTATTTTCAAAATATTAGTCTCAAAACAATTACTTTCTTATCACTGGATATTGGCAGATATAGTTTGAGACAATATTCTATAATTTGATTAATAAAACTGGGAGCTAGAAATAAAATAAAGAAAATTTCTTGCTAAAATACTTACTGCCAAATATTCAGTTGTGTGGAATGAATTTGGAAGTTTTGACACGGCCTTCTCATTTACTCTAAAAATTTCTGATTTTTACCTTATTTTATTAACCATCTGTATCTCATGATGAGTGACTGAAATCCCTCTGTCTTCATTACTTTATCTCTAGTTTTACAATGATATTTAAGTACAAGTATCCTTGTAGAAGTTAGCATGGTCACCTAGTGCTTTTCTGGACAAGAAATTTAATTAATATTATTTAAGTGAATTTCAGTGTGGAATGGGAGGTGTGGGGTAGAGAAGAGATCTAAGAATCACATTACTGAGTTGTTACCAGTTTTCTCCTCTTGTGAACTAACTTGCCAACTTTTTAAGAAAAGTTCGTATTGGGAGTAGAGGAAAAAGATCAGGTGATGAGAAGATGAAGACAGCAATGGGAGCTGAGAGATTGCAGGGAAGATAAAAAAACAGAAAGGTCACATGTGTGAGGGATGATAAGAACGATAGGCAACTTATGATGACTCTGCCATTCATGGCAAACCAAAAATATTAATAACACTTTTTAGGCCATTTGCTGCTTTTGATAAACCACATAACCTCTCCCATCTGCTAGGAGTGGGGTGGTAAAATAACAATTGGTTTTAAAATCCGAATAAAAGAAAAAAATGACTGTCATTTTTTTGGAGAAAACAGAAACTCTGTATAGTTACAGGACAAGCAAATCAGAGTACTTCACTGTTTGATAGATTCAAAGTAATTACCATGACAATTTTAATATGTTTATAAATCTCTTTCTAAATATAGATATCATAAAATTAGCTTTCAAAACTAATAATATTTTTCCTAACCAAAAATTTTAGTCAATTCGTTGTTTTGAAGTTTCCTTTTCTCCAGCTGCACAGGAGTTTAAGATTAAATTGGATTCTTGACATATCTGTACAGAGATTTGTAAGATCCATGGACTTCTCCTCGTAGTATGTCTGAACTTTGTTCACTTCAAGAAGCTGACAATGTATCCTATTTTTAAAGTTTTTAATTCAGAATACTCAGCTAAATCCCTTGGTAACCTATTTCAAACTATCACAAACCATTAATATCGTATTGACCTCTATAAAAGATAATGTCTATTCATAGAGTTTTAAATCTAAAGATGAGAACAAGTATTTATACACCTCTCAAAACCTTCAGATACTATTTATTAAACTTACCATGTAAATCAAGTGAGGAGCTAAACAGATATAAAGGAATAATGCTCTAATGCTCTAAGAGTGAAAGGCATATTGTTATAATGGAAAGAGCACTGGGTTTGGAGAAACACATTAGAAAATGATGAACCTCATAACATATTTTTGTGATGATGGGCAATCCCAATATATCTCATATTCAGTTTCTATAAAAGGGTACAGCAATTCACACATAAGAGAATTGAGTGAAAAAAAGGAAATGACAACACAAATTTCATCTTCTACAACAAAAAAAAAGGACATTTTTACGACACCAAGATATAGGTAGAAAATTCAATTTTTAATCTTACCTTGTAACTCTTAGCAGGTTCTTACCATGGGTGACAAGGGAGCAGGCAACCATTCAGAGGTAACTGACTTCATTCTCGTAGGCTTCAGGGTCCATCCAGAGTTCCACGTTCTCCTTTTCCTCCTATTCCTGCTGGTCTATGGCATGATCGTTTTGGGGAACATTAGTATGATGGCAATCATTGTGACAGACTCTCAGCTGAACACACCAATGTATTTCTTTCTAGGCAATCTCTCCTTCATTGACCTCTTCTACTCCACTGTTATTGCTCCTAAAGCCATGGTTAACTTCTTGTCTGAGAAAAAGACAATCTCCTTTGCAGGTTGTGCCGCCCAGTTCTTCCTTTTTACCCTGTTCATTGTAACAGAGGGGTTTGTCCTGGCAGCCATGGCATATGACCGCTTCAGTGCCATCTGCAATCCTCTTCTTTATAGTGTGCATATGTCAAGACGCCTCTGCACTCAGCTGGTTGCTGGTTCCTATTTCTGTGGCTGGGTCAGTTCCATCCTCCAAGTCAGTGTAACATTCTCAGTGTCTTTCTGTGCATCCCGAGTCATTGATCACTTTTACTGTGATTCTTATCAAATTGAGAAGATTTCCTGTTCTAATCTCTTTGTCAATAAGATAGTATCTCTGAGTTTGGCTGCCATGATTATTTTGCCCACAATTGTTGTTATTGTAATATCTTACATGTATATTGTGGCCACGGTCTTGAAGATCCCCTCCAGTGAAGGGAGAAAGAAAGCCTTCTCCACCTGCAGCTCCCACCTGGGGGTTGTAAGTTTGCTTTATGGGACTGTTTCCTTTGTGCATCTCACATCTCCAAGCAATCTTGAACTTCGCAAAGTGGCTTCAGTATTTTACATATTGGTCACACCCATGTTAAACCCTCTGATCTACTCACTAAGAAACAAGGATGTCAAACAAGCTCTGAGAAAAATCCTATGGAACAAAAAAGCTTTATCCTAATTGTACTTTCTTGTGATTTCTTCAATAATGGACCCATTGATTCTTTGATTTTGATTTGCTTTTAACATGGGGTCAAGCTTGAGTCACTTAAGGATCCCTTAAGTTGGCAGTTCCACAAATGAATTATTTTCATTTAAGGAGAAATACTAATCCATTATTCACTCTTCTTTAAGAACAGTGTTATATCTAGATATCTTGGGCATGAATAAAATTTGCAGTCATTCTATTAACAGAAATATACTCCTTACCCTTAATTGGTATAAATTTACAATAGTGGGAGAAAGAAAGATTTATTTATTTTTTCTTCTTTGCCTGTTGAGATGCTGGGCAGAAATGTTGGTTTGGTAAGGACGTTAAACTCAGAATGCATAATCTCTTATCATTAGCAGAACCACCAACCCAGGGAAGGATGATTTTTGAGTTGAAATATTTAATTCTGTTATAAAATCTATTCATAGTGACTTGATTCTAAGCCTGTAATTTTTGAATAAAATCCATAGTATAAGGTTTTTTTTTTCCTGTGCCATCATGAGTTTAAGAGAACAACTCAGTAAACCATTGGTGTTTATTGTATTTAATTATAATTTATTTTTAGTATTGATTGTTATTGATTTGTTATCCTATCAAAGAAATGGAGAAAAATATTTTGTATACAATCTTTTAAAAACTGGATATGCTGATCCACAAAGGAAAAGTCTTTAGTATTGATATCCTATCTTGAGGGGGCAAAGTTGCAAAACTGCAAAATTGTTTCAAACAACATTCGCCAGTTAGTACTTGATAATTTTGCTTTCTTTGATAGTTGTGATATATGTTCATACCTTTTACTGCTATGTATCTGATATTTAAATTATGTGTGATCTCTTTGTCTTCCAAACATTTGTTGTATTGATGCTGAACTTTAATGAGGGCATTTACATCTTTTGGGGGTAGTATTTTGTTGCCACATAGCTATGATTTTCCTGATTAAAGCTTATGTTTTCAAATGCAAGTTGTAAGTACTTCAAATCTCCAAGTATGACGTGTGTATGATGGGATAAAATTGTAATGTCGATGGGAAGATGCAGAAGTGAGGGGATGTTGTAAAAGGTGTTGTACTATTTCATGTATGTTTGTCTGCTTCTATTAATATAATATCAGAATATAGCAATATAGTCAATAAATGGTTTTTTCTTTTTTTTCTTTTTTTTTTTTATTTAGGTCAATAAATTTTTTGAAAGGTGTCAGTGATCATAGAGAATATTATCCCAACTCCTTTCAGAGGGTACAAAAGGAGGGGCAGCATAGGAAGGGATGAGGAATGGGAGAGCAGAAGTATCCTTGTATCTAACATACTCAATAAAAATATGCTTCTCTTCCAATTATTATGTATTCCAGTTAGAAAAATTCCTTAATCAGAGACTACGAAACTTTTTCTCAAGATACAAAAGTGTTTTTTGTACTATTCTGAATGTGGTTCTAGATTTCAAAAATGGATTTAATTCATTCCTTAGCAATATTGCCAATAAATCAATTAATATTATTTCACAACTATCTGAACTTCAACTACGAACATCCCCTTTTCATTTGTTTTATTGAGCGTATTCCAGGTAGGTTTACTTGTTTGTAAAAATTGAAAAACCACTTTGGCCAGTGTACGTAAGGAGCATATATTGGAAGAGTATGTGGAGCACACTGAATGAGAGAAAAGCTAGAGAAAAAGCCTTGTAATTTGGTAGAGACCAAAGCATCTCAAAGAATGAAGAAGCATGAACGGTTGAAGAATTTGCTACCAGAATCCGCTCTTACTGAGTGCTACATGAAAAGTCCAGGCATTTCCTAACTTTTTTTTCCTTTTCTGTAAATGTAATTTCTGATAGGGAGTAACATGCAGACCAAATTTTGGGTACCTTGCCTGCACTATAGTAGGGGGTAGCTGGACTCTTGACTATGACCTTACCTAATTAGAAAAAATGTGATCTTAAAGGCATAATGGCACACCTGTTAAATGGCTAAAATTTAAAAACCTGACAATGTCAGATTCTAGAGAGGATGTAGAGCATCAAGAATTCTCATTCATTACTTCTGGGGATGGAAAATGGTACAGCAGACAGTTTGGCGGTTCCTTATGAAATTAAATGTAGATTTACTGTAAAAACAAGCATTTGTGCTCCTAGGAATTTAACTAACTGATTTGAAAAGTTATGTTCATAAATACTGCACATGAATGTTTATAGCAACTTTATTCATAATCACTCAACCCTGGAAGCAATCAAGACGTTCTTCGAGGCGTGAATGAAACCTTAAGAATTCTGGAAGAAAATGTCAGGAAGACTCTTTCGGACATGGGCCTAGGCAAAGAATTTATGAAGAAGACCCCCCAAGCAATCACAGCTGCAACAAAAATAAACAAATGGGACCTGATCAAATTAAAAAGCTTCTGCACAGCCAAGGAAACTATCATTAGAGCAAATAGACAACCTATAGAATGGGAGAAAATTTTTGTTTTCTACACATCCAGTAAAGAGCTGATAACAAGAATCTATATAGAACTTAAGAAAATCAACAAGAAAAAATCAAACAACCCCATTTATAAATGGGCAGATGTCATGAACAGAAACTTTTCAAAAGAAGACAAAATAATGGCCAGGAAACATATGAAAAAGTGCTCAACATCTCTAATCATTAGGGAAATGCAAATCAAAACTACATTGAGATACCTAACTCCAGTGAGAATGACCCTTATCAAAAAGTCCAAAAACAACAAATGCTGGTGTGGATGTGGAGAGATTGGAACACTCTTACACTGCTGATGGGACTGTAAATTAGTGCAACATGGCAAGATGTCCTGATGTATTTACATGCATGAAGAACATAGGTGACAAAATCTTTCTAGCTTACTGACATTTCTGTAAGGAAAAGTTGTTTCTTTGTGCATGTGTATAGGGAAAAACTCTTGTGAGAAAGAACCGCAAATGAAAGTGGAGTTAGCAAGCAGGAAAAGGGGCTGCAGGTGATGTTTCTTTTCTTCTTGCTTATCTGTATTTTCTACTTCAATTAACTCAGATTACTCTGAGATTAGAAAAGTGCATGGAAGTCCCCGGGGGTCTTGTCGAGATGCAGGTTCTGATTGGCAGGTCTGGGGTGGGCCGAGAGTCTGCCTTCCTAATGAGCTCCTGGGAGTGGCCACTGTGATCTGAGGGCCCCCTGTGCTATGCATGGAGGAGGAAGAGGAGAGAGTTAAAGGAGGAGAATGGGAAGGGGAAGGAGCTTTTCCCTGCCTCCTCCAGCAGTGGCAGGGTGCAATTCTGCCAAGAAGCCAATGGGCCCACTCAGAGATGCCAAAATGTGTTACCGAAAACTGGCCCCTTGTCCAGAAGGCCAAATCGGAAGAACAAGGACAAGTGTTTTGGGGATGGGGAAAGAGATTTATTACCTTTATCAGCAAAGGGAGGAAAAAGCAGACTATCCTCTCAAAATCCAAATTTTTCCTCCACAGAGGCAAAATACAGAGCTTCTAAAGGGAGGGTTCTCAGCTTCAGGCAATTCCTGGGGTTAACCATTCTAATTGTCCCATGTCTGCAAAGGCCAAGCTCTGAACTCCCCCAGCTGCCCACCTAGGGGCTGGCACCTCCTGGGAGTTTTAACAAAAGACTTAACTTGCCCCAGGGATGCAGGCCAGGCTGCAGTCCAAAAAGAGTGGGGCAAGTTTTGAAAAGACAGAAAATCTTTTTTTTTTTTCTTTCCAGGCCGTTCCCTGTTACACAATTGTATTAATAATTACTTTAAATGTCAATGGATAAAATATAGGAAAAAGATTGCCAGAGTGCATCAAAAAAACAAGACCTGACTTCAGGTTTTCTACCAGAAACTCATTTAAATACAAAGACACATCACATGAAAAGTAAATGGATGGAGAAGAATACATCACGCCAACACTAATCAAAAGAAAGCAGGGATCACAGCAGAGTTCAGAGCAAGAAAAGTAATCAGGAATTTATGCAAGAGCATTCCCTACTGATACAGGAGTCCATTTGGCTGACAATGATGTGTCAGTGCAGGTTCATTGAGTGGAACAAATGTGCCTCTCTGGTGGGAGATGTTGGTAGTGGGTGAGGCTGTGTGTTTGTCGGGGGAGAGGGGTATGGGAGCTCTGGACACTCACACAGCTCAGTTTTGCTGTGAACCTATAACTGCTCTAAAGAAATGAAGTCTATTTGTTTAAAAAAGTGCACATCCCACAAAATGACACACTTTGTAATGACCAAAGTAAAGGAATGGAAACATCAGTGGTAATATTTGCAAGGAATGGAACACTGCACAGCCAGGAAATAGAACAAACTACGGCTGCTTATAACAACATGGGTGAGTCACACGCAGAAAAGATACAAGGTCCTTGTTGTGTTCCACTCACACAGAATTTAGGAACAGGCACAGCTAATCCATGAGGGTGGAAATCAGCGTCATCATTACTTTTGGGTGTGGGGAGGCTATGGCTAGAAGGAAGCATGGTAGGATATTCTAGGGTGCTGAAAATGTTCAATATTTTGACCTAGATTGTGTTTACACATGGTGTTTTCATATATAAAATTCATTGAGCACTTTTGTGCACTTTGCAGTACAACATAGAATCTGCCCCTCAGGTTGTCCTTCAGCCTGGTCCCCATCACATGGGTGGATGTCAGCGCTGAGCCCTGGCATTCATGACTTAGGGCAGTGGTTTTATTACACATTCAGTGATAAGAGCTTCCTTTACGAGTGAGTTCAATTTTCATGATTGCCTAGTAACCCATCATGTAGATATGTGGACTTGTAAGACGATGGCATTTGTTTGTTTTTGCTCTTTTTATTCTATGCTTTGCTAAATTTTTTTTAAAAAATAAAGTGTTTTAAGCAATCCACATGCTCCACAGAAAGAGAGCAGCTAAAGTACAAATGACTGCATAAAATAATTGCCCAGCCTATATCGCAACAGGTAAAAATATAAAATCTTAGGATAACATAATCAAAAAAGGCAGAATGCTAAATTCCATCCCCCACGGGCATAGCTAAGTCCATACTTGCAAGAATAGGGAGAGGGTCAAGAAAGAAACATGGGAAAAATCTTAATAGAAAAGCTGATACATCCTCTAAAAATGATTTTCTTTACCGTTGTGATAGTGTTGCTTATGAAATAATGTTTTAGTCTTAATTAAAAGATGGATTGAAAGGAAACCACTAGGTAACTAATAGTGCAAGTAGTGTGTGGATGTGGAGTAAAACCCACAGAGGTAGCACGGCGATGACTAAAGTTGCTGAATGAAGCAGACAATCTAAAGACCCTGCTGGTTCTAGCTGGTGTGACTAAGTGCCAGCTTTTCCAATAGTCAATCCACTAACCACACAGTGGCCCGGATGAGGAACTAAAGGCTACTCACCATGGCGACCCCCTTGGCCTCTTGGGAGGCCATCTGGATGATGTCTGTGGTGATCGCGTTGAGGAAGAAATATCACGAGCCTTCTCTGATGTGCAGCTCTGCCTGCAGGAGGGAGAGGCAGGGAGGGGTGCGTATCAGAGGGTGAGAGTCCCCCCAGTGGGTCTCACCCCAGCAAGGCCGGGGCAGGGCAAGGGCCGCACCTAGATGCCAGGGTGGTTATAGATGGTCACCTCTTCTGGACTCACCCTCACGTCCTCCGCCAGGATGAGCTCTATGGAGACTGACATGGGCACGGGAGGGTCGTGCTGAAGGGGCAAGGCCAACACCATCAGATCCAGGAGGCCATGGCCAACTGCAGGCCAACACTATACCTGCCCGCAGGCTGCCCCTGGGGAAGAGCAGGCCTAGAGGCCCCAGGTCCTGGCCACTCATTACATCCAGGACACAAACTCCTGAGCCCAGCTAAATGGCCACGTCGCCTTTGAGGCCTCCCTCACCCAAGGCTCCTTGAGCGAGTTACCGGCTCCTCCACTCTAGACAGAGGCTGGGTGAGCAACAGTCCTGCTCAGACACTGGCCCCCCCCCCACCCTGTCAGGCCCCACTGGCTGGGTGACTCACACACCCCCAACCATCAGGACTTCACAGCAGATGGCTGGCTTTGACTTGGTGCATGATAGATAGTTCTATTGAATTTCATGGGTATGATTGCTTTGCCTTACCTCTCTTGTAAAATGAGTGCCTCATGCCAAAGCACTAGTGCCACGTGCCATAATAGTGACTGAGATGTTTGTTAATTACTGATACGGTGGTATTAACAAAAGCAATGTAAGCAGGAAATGCAAAATGATATCTAGAGCAGTATCTGAGCAATCAGGCTGAAACAGGGACTACAGGCATGCGCCACCATGCCCGGCTAATTTTTATATATATATGTTTTTTTAGTTGTCCAGCTAATTTCTTTCTATTTTTTTAGTAGAGACAGGTCTCACTCTTGCTCAGGCTGGTCTTGAACTCCTGAGCTCAAACGATCTGCCCACCTCAGCCTCTCAGAGTGCTAGGATTACAGGCGTGAGCCATCACGCCCGGCCAGAAACATATTCTTAATGGACATAAATTCAAGTTGCATGCCTTGATGCTCTAAGTGCCTGGTACATGGACCAATACACTTAACTACACACCTTTGGGGGCAGTGGGCTAATGGTTTAGCTGGGTATCTAGCAACTTTGAAGCAATAAAATTGAGGGATAATTGACAAGGTTGTCAAAGCGAACATGGAATGGATAAATGTCAACTATTGCCACTGACCAGCTGATTACATAAGGACTTTGTGAATGGTCAAAAAATGTGGGAATATTAGTTTCCCATAAAAATGCTCAGCAAATCACATGATATCAGATGTGGAGAAAGTTCTCAGTAATCTAGGGAAAGCAATGACTTATTCTTTTCTGACTTCTTTTCCATTCAGCTCACCGCTCATTCATTGGGTTCTCATCAATGATAGGAACATGGTGGAAGCAATAGAACTCAACAACATGGATTTCTCAACAGAGGCTAACCTGGAAACTGCCAATGCTGAGTGTCCAGTTTTCTGAAAACAGTCATCAAAAATAAGTCTCTGATAAGCATCCCATAACCAGGGCTATCAGCCAGCCATCCTGTTTCAGGCTGATTGCCTTGGTGTTTTTCAACCAAGAGGAGTATCTATTTGTTCAGACACTGCTCTGCATATCATTTTGCCTTTCCTGCTTACGTTGCTTTTGATACCACTGTTACAGTAATCAAAAAATGTTTCAGTCACCATTATGCCATGTGGCACTAGTGCTTTGGCACGTAGCACTCATTTTATAAGAGAAGTAAGGCAAAGCAATCATACTCATGAAATTCAGTAGAATTATCGTGTGCCAAATAAACAGAATCAGATCAACTCATCGAATGGTGGACTCCTTTATTGAAAACTTGGTTGTTGGTCAAACTGGATGTCATCATTTTATAAACTTGAGTAACTGTAATCTAGGATATAACCTGTGCTCTTCATTATCAACTAAGAGTCTATTTCTCCCATAATCAGATTACAGGTCCAATTACAGGTCCAATTACAAGGGTTCAAAGTGGGGATGGCAACCACTGCTATAAAATCTACAAAGTCCCCCTCAACTATTTTTCATTGATTCCCCAATGACATTGAACTCTGCTGCATTATTATTCTTACTACTTAACTGATGAATAATTTTACCAGGGAGCACAGCAATTGCTAAAATGAGCTCTAAGTTGAGGCTGCCTCTTAAACACATTCATTTTGCCGGACCAACAGGTAAAATAAATGCTTTGTATTTTTTGGGTTACTGATTCTTATTAGCAAAAGATTTTAAAAGAAAGGAGACAGGGAAAAGTATATATCAATAACCCAGGGAATTTTCCAGGAAGTCTTCTAGTCCTGCCATGACTAATTACAAATATTAATGAACTGCAACAACTCAACACAGGTGGGGTCACAAAGTCTCAGAGCCTTCATCAGTGAAGTTTCTGTCACCCTACCAGGTAAATAACTTCAATATATTGAGGCTGTTATTCAGACCAAAGGGAGAGTGGAATGGAAAAATATAATTATTGACTTTGATCAGCTGCATATATGATGAGTTTATGAGCCACCATTATTTTTTCTTCCTTTTCACCCATTCCCTTTTCTTTACTATTTTATACATTAATAGCAGTTAGCTTGATGACTTAACTTTTGTCAAATACAAATTATGAATTTTTGACTGATACAGAACAGTCCTTTAAGGCATTTTGAAATATACGTATAAGGACTTATGGGAAATTAATAACTTAATTCATGACAAGTGGATAAACAACTTTCAAGCAATTAAAATTCCAAAGTGAACCCAATGTTAGATTTAGTCAGTCCTTATTTAACCTTTTCTTGATGAATTAGAGGAGAATTGTTGGACTTTGCTCCATATGACGTTCATGTTATTCTATTTCTTATAATTAATTACTATTGAAAAATATAGCTAAAAAATCATCAGAGAGAGTTTTGGTTGAATGGAATTTCAAAAAAAATTAAATTATAACTAGAACTAAGAATTTTTCTATAAATTATATTTTGCTATTTTCTTTCATATCTATTTTTATTTATTTATCAAAAATTATAGTATAATAATTAATTAAAAATTCTCCTTTTTCAGTGAAGACATTAAAATTGAAGTTCATTTTGGTCTGTCCCCAATGATTCACACAAGGAAAGAAAGAAACTCTTGTGTGTACTTTAAGGTGAATTAGGTTTTTCTTTGTTTGTTTGCTTGTTTGTTTTTAAAATCTAGAGCCTCTGAGTTCCTCATGGACTTTGCTACTGGATCCTAGATGTCTTAGTAATTGACTTGTTTTCTTCTCTCCCAGAGGTACTATCTCCCAGAAGATGAGTGAAATTTCAATGCTGCAATTGTTTGAAAAAGTTACAGTGTCATAGCAAAACCAAAGCCCTTACAGACAACTGCTGCTAATATTTTAGCAGTCGATTAGAGATTCCAGATGGCTCAGGGCCTCTACTTGCGTATACATGGCAATCTGATCTTCTCCCTTAAAAACATAAAGCATCTAAGAATGCAGGATAGAAAATATCCTGTGGATTGGCCCCTCAGTCTCACTTTGCATAGGTATAGAATATAATTCCTTGAATTATTTCAGTTTTGCTAGAACAACATTTCCAATATTCACCTTGTTTCTCTTCTAAAAAGGACTATAGAATTTTTAAAGAAATCAACTACTAAAGGAAAGGACAGTTTTCTAAACAGAACAAAGAAGATGACATTTTTGTATGGCAAAAATGTAAAGCTGGGGTAATGCACACGAATTTGGGGGGAAGCGTTCATTTTATCTTAAAGTAATGATTTTTCAGTCAGTTTAGTTGCAACACAGTGATTAAATAACTTTATGTTCACCCTTTCTAGAATTAAACAGTAAACAAGGAAACATTGGAATTCTGCAGCTTCATTTTTAACAGAATTTGACAAGCTACCAAAGAGTACAAGGTAAAAGTAACATTTAAAACACGTAAGTTTTTGACAAATAATCAGGGTCGAACTGACTACTTGTTTGTTGGCTTCTCTGGGAAAAACTCCCTTTTCCAGGTATAAGTGTCTTCAGTCATAAATTTATTAAGGTTTATGAGGTTATGACATTTATAACATTTCTGATATAAATTTATTAAGCATTTTCTCTAATTCTGTATGCTCATTATCAACTTTTATCTATATAATAAATATGTGTTGTTTGATTGTCATTTGCCAGATGTAGAACATTACAGTGAACAAATTGAGTTTGATCTTAATGACATTATTGTCAAGTGAGGAATAATTAATATTTAATATTAATATTGACAAGTAATGTTGCATTGAGTGTGATAAGAATAAATCTTGAAAATTAAAATAACCTGGATCCTTCCCTCTATGCAAGATTAAAAGCAGATTAATAAAATATGTTGTTTTTCAAAAAGTGATATTTCATGACTACTTAAGGTAGAACTTTTTCACTTCTTATATCTCCCATCTTCTCAGACCCAAAATATGATCTAACTAAAATTGTAGTCCTCTGTAATGTAATTATTTGCATACTTACTTTTTTATAGAGCTTATAAATATTTCATTTGCAACATTTAATACAGTCTTGCAAAATGACAATGCACCATGCAGTTTTTCTCTGTATCATCTTTATTCTCTGGCAAAATATTCCATTTCTCTCAGATTTCTTTATTTTCTCTATTAACGGTTTCTTTGATTCATTTCCTCACCTTAGAGTGGTTTATCCAAAAAAGACCACATACATGTTACTAACTTCCTGGCTAGTTAGCACTAATTATTTTGGTGTGAATTATGGGGTGAACCAAGCACTGAAATATATAATAAAATAATAATTGCTAACATTTACTGAATACTTACTCTGCCGTAAGTGATTCTGCATAACCATTATCATCCAACTTTTACCTATATATTGATTGTCATTTGCCAGACACAGAATAAAATGCCAGCAATATATGGACAACAGGTTGAGTTTGATTTTAAGTAAGTTATGGTCAACTGAAGAATGCTTAATATTTCATACTAATGTCAGAATATAGTGATATCTTTGGAAGAGATGTTTTAACCTAGGGTGAAGAATTAGAGGATTATTTTGAAGATAAGAAATTTAATTAAATTACAAGCAAAAGTCAGTCAGTTAAAGGAACAGGAAGGGCTCCCTATCAAAACATGACATAGTGTAGTAATTAATCATTAGTAAAGATTAAGAGCATCTATTCTGGAGCCAAGATTTTTGGCTTAAAATCCTGATTCTAATCCTAGTAGGTGTATTTGAGGACACATTTTTTTCTCTGTACCTCAGTTTCTTTATCTATAAACATAGGAATTTAATAATACCTCCCTCATATTATTATTGTATGGACTAAATGAACTATTCTAAAAGCATTTAGAAAAGTATCTGGCATATAAACAGTGCCACATAAAGATTTGTTATCATTATTGCCTAGACAAAATTAGGTATATAAACCTTGTGGAGAGAGAAAAAATGGATTGTACTGTTAATATAAGGAGTTAAACACCTGTTTGAGCTGTCTAACAAATGAGTTAATCGAGGCTGTGAATGTTGTATTCACAGTAAATAAAAATGAAATCAAAATTCCCCATATGTATATTTTGTGGTATTAATTTCTAAAGTGACTCTTTTCTTGACTACCTTTAGATCTCTTCTTAAAGAGCTGAGTCTTGGGCTCATGAATTGCAGGGACATTTTCTTTATAAATGGGCTTTGATTGCCTATCTGGAAGAGAATTCCTAAAATGTGAGTATTAATAACTTCTGTTATATACCCACCTTTTATCTTAATGAGTATATAACTTTCATCAGAATTCAGTTTCTGTGACTTCCAAAAGGTAATTGTACCTTCTAAGTGTTTTTAAACTTCTTTATATCTGTTCATACTCTAAATTAAGCCCCTAAATTTTCCTAAACTTGACTACTTAATCTGGAAATATCTCCAGACTACCTAATATGTTTCCTGAATGTAAGTTACTCAATTATTTGTGCTCTCTTCCAGTCCTTGCTTCATGATGTTGATGTTATTCTGTAAATCATGACTGGGAAGTGTACAGAGAAGTGATACTTGCAAATGTGAAAGATATTTGGGTAGAAAGGCATTGTATTAGATACAGAGACAAAAGACCGAATTCCACTGCTTAAGGGAACTAAGGAAAACAACTAATCTTTGTATAATATTTAACATTAGTGGGTTGGCTTTAATAGAAGTCACAGTATATCTATGAAATTGAAATGAATTATGATTACAGAATAGCTTTGTAAATCCCAATTGTGTAAGAGATTATGTGTAATGTTAGGATCAAAGCCAAGAGTTCACTTGTTTATTTTGCCTTGTGTCTCTCAGCAGGTCTCTGCCATGGGTGACAGGGGAGAAAGCAATCACTCAGAAATGACTGACTTCATTCTCATAGGCTTCAGGGTCCGCCCAGAGATCCACATTCTCCTCTTCCTGCTATTTCTGTTTGTATACACCACGGTCCTTCTAGGGAATGTTAGCATGATGGCCATTATTATGACTGATCCTCGGCTGAACACACCAATGTATTTTTTCCTAGGCAATCTCTCCTTCATTGATCTCTTCTATTCGTCTGTTATTGCACCCAAGGCTATGATCAACTTCTGGTCTGTGAGCAAGTCCATCTCCTTTGCAGGCTGTGTGGCTCAACTCTTTTTCTTTGCCCTGTTCATTGTCACTGAGGGATTTCTCCTGGCAGCCATGGCTTATGACCGCTTCATTGCCATTTGCAACCCTCTCCTCTACTCTGTTCAGATGTCGACACGTCTCTGCACTCAGTTGGTGGCTGGTTCCTATTTTTGTGGCTGCATTAGCTCAGTTCTTCAGACCAGCATGACATTTACTTTATCCTTTTGTGCTTCTCGGGCTGTCGATCACTTTTACTGTGATACTCGTCCACTTCAGAGACTATCTTGTTCAGACCTCTTCATCCACAGAATGATATCTTTTTCCTTATCCTCTGTCATTATCTTGCCCACCGTTATAGTCATCATTGTTTCTTACATGTACATTGTGTCCACAGTTCTCAAGATACGTTCCACAGAGGGACGTAAGAAAGCCTTTTCTACTTGCAGTTCTCACCTGGGAGTAGTGAGCGTCCTGTATGGTGCTGTCTTTTTTATGTATCTTACTCCTGACAGATTTCCTGAACTGAGCAAAGTGGCCTCCTTATGTTACTCTCTAGTCACTCCCATGTTGAATCCTTTGATTTACTCTCTGAGGAACAAAGATGTCAAAGAGGCCATAAAAAAACTTCTAGAGAAGAAAAATACTATTTCATGAGTAGTATTTTTCTTTCTTCAATTGTATTGTGGCTGTTTATTTTATACCCCTTGTAGCCATTAATGAAATTCATTCTCCTGAATGTCATAAAAATACTGTCAGACACTTTTTCCATGTGATGTACACTTTGCATTTGTTACTTTTTTCCCCCCTGAGACATTATTAATTGTGAAAGTCTTGGATGTTGGAAATGTCCTATTAGTGGAGAATTTTTATTGATGATCCCTTCCACTTGTCTCCAATAACACATTTCACAGAATTTATACGTATTGATTCTTATGGAATACTATTGAACAATTCTTTTATATTTTATTTTATTATACTGCTTTAACAAAATTTTATCTAGTGTTTATCTTTGCGATTGCCTATTCCTCCTATAAATAATCATGGATAATTAACAAAGATGCCCAGATTTTTAAAAATAAAATATTTGTCTGTCACTTGAATGTTTATTGCAGCACAATTCACAATTTTAAAGCTATGGAATCAACCTAGATGTCTATCAGTTCATGAGTGGATAAAGAAAATGTGTGTGTGTGTGTATCATATAGTACTGCTCAGCCATAAAAAGGGATGAAATAATGTCTTTCTAAGCAACTTGGATGGAACTGGAAACCATTATCCTAAGTGAAGTGTCTCAGGAATGGAAAAAGAAGTACCACATGTTCTCACTAAAAAGTGGAAGCTAAACAATGGGAACACATGGGCACAAGAGTTATAAAGGACACTGGAAACCAAGAAGGGGGAGGTCGTGAGGGAGGTGAGGGATAAAACTTACCTATTGCATACAATGAAAACTATTCTGGTGACAGACACTCTAAAAGCCCCGAGTTCAGCATTATACAATGTATCCATGTAGCAAATACATTCGTACCCCCTTAATATTTTGAAATTCAATAAATAAATAAAAAAAATAATTTTCCAATTTTTAACTGATTTCATTAGCATATTCTTATTAAATTTTTACCTTGATCAAATATTTTTTTGTGTTACATAGAGATTAAGTAAAAATAAGAAGAAATAAACAAATTTCACTAATACATTAAATTGCAACATTACATATTCCAGCATTATGGAGTGCTCTGAGTGCTCTAGTTTCTGGATCCTAATATGAAGAACTAAAGTGGGTGATAGAAATCTGAAAAAAATTCCTAGCAATCGTTCTTTCAATTTTGATCTTCGCAATTTTGTCTTGTGTTTGCTAAGGAATATTTAATGAAGATATAGAATTGAGAGAGTCATCAAAATAGAGTATAATCCAAAATTTACTCATCTAAGCTCCTAAATTTATTTATTTATTTGATTAATTTTACTGAATATGTAATATGTACTGGCTTCATTGTAGGCCCAGGATAAATAACCTAATTCTTTATGGAGTTTATAATTTATAGAGATGGTCAAATCTTTGGGCATACATTACAGTCCAGAAATTTGTGCCAAAAGTACCAATAAAAAGTCACAAGATGGGGGGCCTGAAAAAAGGTGGCTGGTAATAATTAAAACTCTTCGTGGACTGTGTGGAAGATGGATTTAAAGGACATTAGATTGGAGTCAAGGAACTTGCCACAGTGGTTCCTGATATTGATGTGGGCTTAAAGTATGCCAATGTCAATGAAAACAGCCAGATTTGAAAAACTGTAGGTAAAATGCACAGAGCACATTAACTGCTTACTATGAGGAGAGTGCAAAAAAGAAGCTGTATCTCCCCATTTTTTAAATTAAATAAGTGTGTGTGGTGATGGTACAAACAGATAAAAAGTGCAGGAGCTCTCAGAAACTAGAAATAAAGGGAAAACCTCCTCACCTTGATAAAGAACTTGTATGGAAAAGCCACAGCTAACATCATACTTAATGCCAAGAAACTGGAAATTTTCTGCTATGATCAGGAACAAGGCAAGGATGTCTTCTCTCACCTTATCTTTTTTAACATTGTACTGAAATTTCTAGCTAATTCAATAAGACAAGATAAGGAAACAAATGTGTTATGGGCAGAATTGGATCCCCTCAAAGTGAAGCCTAACCCCTAGTATCTCAGAATGTGACTGTATTTGCAGATAAACCCTTCAAAAAGGTAATTAAGTTAAAATAAGACTGTAGGGTGGGCCTTAATCCAGTCTAACTGGTGTCCCCATAAGACAAGCAGATAGGGATGCAGAGAGACACTAGGGGTGCATGTGCACAGAGGGAAACCATGTGAAGAGGCAGCAAGAGGACAGCCATTTGCAAGCTGAGGAGAGGGGTTTTGGAGAAAACTACCCCTGCTGGCACATAGATTTTGGACTTCCAGCCTCCGTAAGTGTAATAAAATAAATTTCTGTTGTTTAAGACACTGAATCTGTGGTATTCATTAACGGAATCCCTAGAAAACTCATACAAATAATTACATAGATTGTGAAAGAAGAAATAAAACCATCTTTGTTTGCACATGACATGGTGGCTATGGAGAAAGTCTAAAGGAATCAGAAAAAATACCCTTCTGGAACTAATAAGTGGTTATAACAAGGTTGCTGACTGCAAGTTTAAGATACAAATATAAAGCAAATATTAATGGACATGAAGGAATAAACAGATAGCAATGAATAATAGTAGGGGACTTCAATACTCTTCTTTCAACAATGGATAGATAAAACAGACAGAAAATTAAAAAGGAAATACTGGACTTAAACTGCACTTTAGACCAAATAGATCTAACAAACATATATAAAATTTTTCATCCAATGGCAACAGAATATACATTCTTTTCTAGTGTACATGACACATTTGGCAGGATAGACTGCATGTGGTAGGCTTAAAAAGAGGTCTGAACAAATTTAAGGAGATTGAAATCATATCTAATATTGTTTCATAATATAATATTTATAGTATGAAACTAGAAATCAATAACAGGAGGGATCTCAGAGAATACATGTATATGTGGAAACACATCTCCTGAACAACCAATGGGGCAAAGATAAAAATCAAAAGGGAATTAAGAAATATCTTGAGACAAACTACAATGGAACACCACATATCAAAACCTATTGGGGATGCAGCAAAAGCAGTTCTAAGAGAGAAGTTTATAGCAATAAATGCCAACATTGAAAAAGAATAAAGATTCCAACAAATAGTCTAACATTATGCCATAAGGAGCTAGAAAAAGGAAAACAAACTAAACCCAACCGTAGCAGAGGGAAGGAAATAATAAAGATCAGAACAGAAATAAATCAAATGAGAAGAGAAAAACCTTTAAAAAATCAATAAAAGTCAGTGGGTTCTTTGAAAAAATAAACAAAATTGACAAACCGCTAGCTAGACTAACTACATAAAAGGCAGAAGCCTCAAACAAATAAAATCAGAAAAGAAAGTGCTCACACTACATCACATGCTTCATTAATGAAAAGGATCTTAAGGGAATATTATGAATAATTTTATGCCAACTAATTGTATAACCCAGAGAAATGATTAAATTTATAGAAAAACACAGCCTACCAAACGTGAATCAAGGAGAAATTGAAAGGTTAAACATATTAATAACAAATAAAGAGATTGAAAAAGTAATTACAAATATTCCAACAAAGAAAAGCCTTAAACCATATGGCTTCACAACTGAATTCACTAAACACTCAACAACGAGTTATTACCAGTACTTCTAAACTCTTACCAAAAATAGAGCAAGAAGGAGTTATTTCCAATACTGTTTTATGAGGCTAGCAGCACTTTGATACCTAAGCCAGACAAAGACACCAGAAGAAATAAAATTACAGGCCAATACCTTTGATGACTCTGATGAATTTCTATGCAAAAAGTCCTCAATAAAATATCAGCAAACCAAATATAACAACATATCAAAAAGATTATACATCATGATTGACACTTATCCCTGGCATGCAAGCCTGGTTTAACATATGCAAATTGACCAATGTGTTATATTATGTTAACAGAATGAAAGATAAAAACCACATGATCATCTCAATTGATGCAGACAAAGCTTTTCACAAAGTTCATCATTCTTTCTTGATAAAAAAAACTCTTAAAATTTTAGGTATAGAAGAAAAGTTCTACAACATAATAAGGGCCATTTATGAAAAACCCATAACTAACATCATAATCAGTAGAAAAACAGAAAGATTTTCCACTAAGATCCAGTACACAGCAGTAATGCCTACTCTCACTATTTCTATTCAAAATAGCACCAAATGTGCTATAAAGACCAATCAGACAAGAAATGGAAATTAAAGACACCCAAATTAGAAAGAAAGAAGTTAAATTATCTCTATTTGCAGATGACATGATCTTATGTGTAGAAAACTTCAAAAATTGCCGAAAACCTGTTAGAACTAATAAATTCAGCAAAGTTTCAGGATAGAAAATCAACATACAAAAATTAGTAGTACTTCTATACACAAATGCCAGCCTTATTGAAAAAGAAATCGGGAAAACAATCCCATTTACAATAGCATCAAAGAATGAATAAAATACCTTGCAACAAATTTAATTCAGGTAAAAGATTTGTACACCAAAAACTATAAACATTGAAAAAAATGGAAAAGATACAAGTAAATGGAAAGATGTCCCATGTTCATCAATGAGAAAAATTGATATTATTAAAATGTGCATACTACCCAGAGCAATATACAGATTTAATGCAATTAATATCAAAATTCCAATGATACTCTTCACAAAAACAGAAAACAAAATCCTAAAATTCCCATGAAAACTGAAGTAAAACCCAAATAGCCAAAGCAATCATGAAAAAGAAAAAGTTGAAGTCATCACATTTTCTGATTTAAAATTATATTATTTAGTTATTAAGTATGAAATGTCTGATTTCCTTAAGTATTAATAACTAAGCTCAAACACATCTTTATTAATCAAAATAGGAACCACTACAATCAACACATTTTTTGCTAATGAGAAATAAGTTTGTTCATTCCTGTAGCATAAAATCTGCACTTTGGTATTTGACGAACTCTTGGAAGTTATTTTTTGCATCCTGCTAGTTGTGGAAGCATTTTCCCTGCAAAAAGTTGTTGAGACGCTTGAAGAAGTGGTAGTCAGTTAGCAAGATGTCAGGTGAATATGGCAGATGAGGCAAAACTTTGTAGCCCAATTCATTCAACTTTTGAAGCATTGGTTGTGGGACGTGCAGTCGGGCATTGTTGTGGAGAAGAATTGGGCCTTTTCTGTTGACCAATGCTGGCTGCAGGTATTGCAGTTTTCAGTGTATTTCATTGATTTGCTGAGCATACTTCTCAGATGTAATGGTTTCGCCAGGATTCAGAAAGCCGTAGTGGATCAGACAGGCAGCAGACCACCAAACAGTGACCATGACCTTTTTTTGGTGCAAGTTTGGCTTTGGGAAGTGCTTTGGAGCTTCCAACCACGGTCATAGCCAGTTGTTGTATGAAATCCACTTTTTTGTGGCATGTCACAATCCAATTGAGAAATGTTTAATTGTTGTTGCATACAAGAAGAGAAGACGACACTTCAAAATGACGATTTTTTTTTTTTATTTTCAGTCAGTCTGTGATCCATTTTAAGTTAGTTTACATTAAGTGTGCAAAGTCTGTCCCAAGGTTTATTTTTTTCCTTGCAAATTTCCAGTTGTTGCAGCACCATTTGGTTAAAATAATTATCTTTTCTCCATTGTATTGCCTTTGTGCCTGTATCAAATATCACTTGATTATATTCATGTAGGTCTATTTCTGGACTCTATTCTGTTTAATTGATCTACTTATCCATCACTTTGCCAATGCCATGTTGTCTTGATTACTATAGATTTATAACAAATCTTGGAGTCTTCAAACTTCGTTCTTCTCCTTTAATCTTGCATTGTCTATTCTGGATCAATTTATCTCTCAGTGTAAACTTTAGAATCTGTTTATTAACATTCATGAATTAATTTGCTATGATTTTAATTGGAACTGTGTGAAATATACAGGTCAAGTTTGGAAGAACTGACATCTTGACTATATTGATTCTTTCTGTCCATGAACATAGAATATCTCTCCATTTATTTAGTTCTTTTTTTTTTTAATTTCAGCATATTATGGGGTAACAGATGTTTAGGTTACGTATGTTGCCCCTGCCCCCCCAAGTCCGAGTTTCAAGTGTTATTTAATTCTCGTTTGATATATTTCATCAGTTTTGTAGTTCTCCATATACAAATCTCATACCTATTATGAGATTTATGCATATCAGTTAGATTTATGCATATCAGTTTTGTTATTTTGGGTGCTAATGTATTAATATATGATATTGTGATTTTTTTAAATAAATAAAGTTTCTTTAATAGATGTTTACATTAATTTGCATTAATATCTCTGCCAACTATGCTTAGTCAGTGGTTTTCTAATTACTTTTTGTTTTTGTTTTCTCGGTCATTCCAAAACACCAATTCCTCTTAAAGCTGCCAAACGTTGAAGGTCTTTTTTGTACTTGACAAACCAATCAGGTTTACCTTCAGTAAAATAATGCAAAACTTTTATTCTTTATGAAGCATAGTCAGTGATATTATCAAAATGGCGATAAACCTTTTTGTAATTTAGGATACTTAAATGTTTCTTTTAAAGAAATAACTTACTCAAAGTCTTCTTAAGAGTGAAATAAAATAATTAAAGTTGATCCTCACGGTGTTCTCAACACGGCATTCACAGGTATCTGAGACTTTTCTCAAAACCAAGATTATAAACTGACAAATTTTTTGAAGCTCATTGTCACAAATAAGTAATGACCATTCTTAATTTTAAATAGGATATGCTGATAAATTTTAGAATCAATGCATTTTTATATATTTTATTGTGGTAAAAAAAGGTAACGTGAAATCAACCATCTTTACAAATTTTTAAGTGCACTGTAGAATAATGTTAACTTATACAGCATGCTGTACACAAGATATCTATAACTCTTTCATCTCACATGACTGAAACTTTACTTCCATTCAACAGCAACTTCCCATTTTCCACTCTCTTACTCACTGGCAGCTATCATTTTAGTTCTGTTTCTATGGTTTTGACTAATTTAGATACCTTATATAGGTGGAATCATTCAGTGTACATCCCCCTGCATAATGTCCTCAAGGTTGACTCATGTCGTAGGATAACAGAATTCTCTTCCTTTATATGGCTGAATAACATTCCATTATTGTATATACAACATTTTCATTTAAAAAATAAATGTTATTGTGTATACTTTAGGTTTACAACATGATGTTATGGGATACACACAAATACTAAAATTGTTACTATAATGAAGCATAATTAACATGTTTATCATCTCTAATGCTTAATTTTTGTAACAAGAGCAACTAAAATCCACTTATTTAACAAAAAATCTCTGACAATACAGTGTTATCAACTTTATTCCTCATGTTGTGCATTAGATGACTAGACTTGTTCATCCTATATATCTATTACATTGTATACTTTAACCTATATCTTCTCATTTCCTTCCCTCCCTGCCTTCATCCATAGTAACCACTACTTCATTCTCTATCTCTGTGTATTTGAGCTATGTGTGTGTCTATAAATATGTGTATTCCAAATATAAGTGAGATCAAGCAATATTTTTTCTTTCTGTGTCTGGCTTATTTCACTTAGCATAATGTCCTACAGGTCTATCCATGTTGTGAAAAAATGGCAGAATCTCCTTTTTACAGCTGAATAATAGTCCATTGTGCGTGTGTGTGTATATATATGTATATATGTATATGCAACATTTTCTTTATCTGCTCATTGTTGAGAGGCATTAAGTTGTTTCTATATCTTAGCTATTCAGAATAATGCTGCACTAAACATGGAAGTGAAGATATCTTTAGAGGTGATTATTTCTTCTTTAGGTATATATATTCAGAAGAGGCATTGTCAGGTCAAATGGTACCTCTATTTTTATTTTTTTAAGGAACCTTCACACTGTTTTCAATAATGATTGTACCATTATAAATTCTCACCAACAGTATACTAAGGTTCTTTTTTCTCCATATCCTAATCAAAACTGGTTATCGCTTGTCTTTTGGATAATAGCCATCCTTATAGGTGTGAGGTGATATCTCATAGGAATTTTAATTTATATTGTACATATGATTTATGATGTTGAGCACTTTTTCCACATACCTGCTGGACATTTTTAAATTTTCTTTAAAGAAATGTCTGTTCTTGTCTGCTCTGTCAAAGATTAGATGGCTATATGAGGATGCTTTTATATCTGGGTTCTCAGTTCTGTTCCACTGGTCAATGGCTCTATTTTTGTGCCAGTACCAAGCTGTTTTGATTACTATAGCCTTATAATAAAGTTTGAAGTCTGGTAAGTTGATGCCTCCCATTTTGTTTTTATTGCCTAGAATTGTTTTTGCTATGCGGGGTCTTCTCTGGTTCCATACTTGCTCATTTTTGAATTGGATTACCTGTTTTTCCGTTATTAAATTGTAAGTGTTCTTTAAATTTTTGGATTTTAACCCACTATCAGATATGTAGTTTGCAATAATTTTTTTCCCCAGCCCACAGGTTTCCTTTTCATTTTTTTCACTGTTGCTTTTGCTGTGTAGAAGCTTCTCAGATTGATGTAGTCCCATTTATTTATTTGTGTTTTTGAAGCTTACACTTTTGGTGTGATAAAAAAAATTGTTGCCAAAAATGAAGTCAAGGAGCTTTTCTCGTATGTTCTCTTCTGGAGTTTTATGGTTTAAGGTCTTATATTCAGATCTTTTATCCATTTTAAATTTATTTTTATATACAGTTGAAGATAAGGGTTCAAATTTATTCTTTTGCACTGAAAATTCTGTTTTCCCACCACCATTTATTGAAGAGATGATTCATTCCTCATTGTGTCCTCTTGGTGCTTTTATTGAAAATTAGTTGACTATATATATTTAGACTTATTTATGGACTATTTATTCTGTCCCATTGGTCTATGTTTCCATTTTTATACCATTACCATGCTGTTTTGATTACTATGGCTTTATATTAGGTCATGAAATATGAAACGTCCAATATCAAATCAAAAGCATAGTTTATTATATTTCAAACAAGAAGCAGTACAATTAAAGTATGCACCTAAACTATCAACACAATTTTGCCATCTTAATAGTAGCTTATTTTTGCCAGCAATGAAAAAGCCTGGAAAGTGAGTGACGATGAAATCATGAAAGACTTTTTCCACAGCTTTTTGAGAATTGAATATTTTTCTTTGCAAGAAGTGATCCAAAGCCTGGAAGAAGTGGTAGTCAGTTGATGCAAGGTCTGGTAAATATGGTGGATAACAGAGAGTTTCCAAGTCTAGCTGCTGTAGTTTGAGCAGCGGCGTTTGTGCAACTTGTGGTCTAATGCTATCTTGCAAGAGGATTGGCCTGTCTCTATTGACCAATCTTGGCTGCACAGTTGCAAGTATCTTAATCATTTCATCCAGTTGCTTATAGTAGACATCCCCTGTTATGGACAGATCAGGTTTCATGAAGCTGTAGTAGATAATACCAGTGCTTCGCCACCAAACAGCTTTTTTAAATGAATATTTGGTTTTAGGCTGTGTTTCACCACTTTACCATTTCTTTATCTAACTGTTGTGCTGAATGCTTGCAATTGTCAAAAAGAATCCATTTTTCATCATACGTAATAAATATGGTGAAAATGATTTGCCTTTATGTTTTGACAGCAATCGAAAGGCAAGCTACAAGACAATTTCTCTTCCTATGCTAACTTAATTCATGCAGAAACCATCCATCCAGCTACTTTACCTTGCTGATTTGTTTCAAATGGTCCAATATTGTTGGAATGGTAATGTCAACTCTTGCTACTAATTCACGCTTAGGTTGAGATGGATTCTCTTCCACTACAGCTTTCAGCTCATTATCTACCTTGGTCTCAGGTCACCTACATGGCTTATTTTCAAGATCAAATTCACCAGAACAGAACTTCTCAAACCATCAATGTGTTCATTAGCCACATCCTTCCCAAATGCTTCATTGATATTTCGAGCTGTCTGTGCTGCATTGTTCCCGTGACAGAACTTACATTTGAAAATATCACACATTTTTGACTTATCCATGGTTTCACAAAAATTGCTCTAAAAAAATTTGAAATATAATCACAGCTCAAAAAGTGCATTTGAAAGAGGATTTATTTACCTTCACAATAAAAATAAAACAAGAACTGTCAAAGTGAAATGTCAGAGATATCAACTGTCAAACTTAGTATAATATATAGATTTAAGAAGTTATGACTCACATAAACAATTTGAATAATTTGAGAAAATGGAACAATTTTGAAAAATGAAGAAAATGAAATAACTATAAATTGCTATAGTAGCAGTGCTACAGAATTTTAAAGTAGTTGGTACATATTATATTTTATAAAATATATTTTTCAGTACACACAAAAATTTTAAAAGTAAATAGTAATCTAAATATAATACCAATTATATACCATGTATTATGATATTAGTTAACTGATGCATATTAAAAGATACATTGCCAATTTGAATGGGAATATGCACTTTGTTTTCCTTGTCCAATTATTTTTGACTTAGTGGGTATATTAGTTGTCATTTTATTCCTAATCATTTTAGGTCAGAACTCATTTTTGAGTTTGATATAATTCATGAAACTTATCTGTTACATAAATGTACAAAACTTATTTATAATTACCAGGGTAACACAAAATCTTAGAAGTTCCTTCAAATATTCCAGATAAAGAACCCATAGTCTATACAAAATATATTTTTTTATGCTATTCTTTAATAGCTCTTTTAGAAATCAAGGTAAAACTAGACATATAAAGTAAAAAATTATTTAAAAATCCCAAAGGAATACCTGAGAAGCAGGGCGGATGGGCGGACTGCTGGTAAGCATGGTTTATATCAGGAACATTTAGTGATTATCATTAAATAAGTGTAATCAACTTGTCTTTGAGTCCATTGGTATATGAAAACAAGAAATGGGTAGAGTTTATTACATATTTGGTTGAATAAAGACAGAAATTTCTGGAAGCGATATTTGTAATGCAATGAAATAATGCAATGAAACGTGAGGAATTCACTTCTAGAAGATTCTCTATAACTATTAATAACTTTGAGTAACTTTTTTTTTTTTCTTTTTTCCTGAGACAGAGTCTCACTCTATTGCCCGGGCTAGAGTGCCATGGTATCAGCCTAACTCACAGCAACTTCAAACTCCTGGGTTCAAGCAATCCCACTGCCTCAGCCTCCTGAGTAGCTGGGACTACAGGCATGTGCCACTATGCCCGGCTAATTTTTTCTATATATTTTTAGTTGTCCAGATAATTTCTTTCTATTTTTTTAGTAGAGATGGAGTCTTGGCTCTTGCTCAGGCTAGTCTAGAACTCCTGAGCTTAAACAATCCGCCCGCCTCGGCCTCCCAGAGACTTTGAATGAGAAAATTGCTGTTCTGCCTGGAAGCAATAAAAAAACCTAACTCACTGGTTCTAAAACTTACAGGGACTGATTTTATTAGAGTCAGTTGGGAATCTTAAAATATAAATGAATACTTCTCACTAATAGACATTTTTCAATATTCAGATTAATTAAGAATAAGGTGTTACCCAGGAATCAGTATTAAAAGCAAAGCAAAACAAAACCTCCCAGATGACTCTGAGGTATGGGAAAATTTGGCAAACACTGACCTAATTGACCTCCAGGGCCCTTTTTATTTTTCAAAAAAGACCACACATTTTAATATATTCTTCTAATTTACTTTCTTTGCTTTAAGAACAACTATATGGCTAGAGCAAAAGACTTAGGGCTTATGGTAGATAGCATATAGGAGGAATTCTCAGTTCTGACTTTGTATAATATAAATAATAATATTTTCTCGAGGTTCAAACTGAAGACCCAGACTGAGATTCTCTTTTGGTTCTAATAAGGAAGTGGTATAGAAGACTTACAAATAAATAGGTCTGTTTACTCAGATACTTGAATAAATGTATATATACTGTGAAGCATTTTTGTAATTAATTACACTTTTCTCAAAGCTTCCTTTACAAGAACAATAAGCTTTTAAAATCCTTCAATGAGACTCTTTTTGGAATAAGCTGGATCTTAAGAAAGGTAACTGGTTTTTAAAATCATAAATATTTCTGAATATAGTTTTTGAAACTTAGCAAAAATTTTTTTCTGCTCATTTTCTCATATATCAATTATTTATTAAGTACTTTCTATTTCCCAGGTGCTACGTATTTCTTTCAATTTATAGATATCATTTAATTTAATCTGTGCAACAGCAATCCTATGAAGCAGATATGCTAAACCATATTTTGCTGATGAGCAGAGGCTCATGAAATTTAAATAATTTGTCCAAGATTACTCAGCCAGTGAGTAACAGAGCATGAATTAAAAGCCAGATTTATGTGAATTGAAACACCATGCTTTTAACCAATTAAATATTTTGACTTCATAAAAAATCATAAGAGAAGCTAAATCAGTTTCACATCTTCTGACTACATTGTACTAATTTTATAAAAAATTCCAAATAAAAATATTAATTTCAAATGTGATAAGTTTCTTGAAGCAACTTTTTTTTGTTAGTTCAGAAATTAAATACAGTAATGGAACCACAGAATTATAACAAAATTTCTCTTTTCCACTTCAATTTAACTTTTCAGATACATTAAAAATTATTGATGTTTTATCTGTATGCCTCTTTAGTATTTGATATTAAGCATTAATTGTTATAAAAGAACAAAAAACACAACCTATGCAGCATAGAATTTTCCCCTTGCTTATTTGCATTAGTGTCTTGTCTTGTGTTTTATTAAAAATATATAAAGGGAGAAAATTTCTTGTTGGGAAGTTAATCTTATACTTTACCTGTAGTGCTGTATAAACAAAATAATTCACATGTCTAAGACAGTAAAAAGAAAAAAAAAATGCTAGCGTTTTGATGCCAAAAAGAAAGCAACTAGCATATAGAGATTAGTAGTAAATGAAATAGGAAATAGAAGTTAAGCAGTGTAGTTAGTGTACAGGGTAAGAGTTTGATTAATCACTTTGGATGACTTTCTTCAAGAATGGTGCTTCATTCAGCATCATTAAACTATAACCGCATGTTTCCTAATATTTTTACATAGCAGAATGTTTTAAGAGATCCACATTAAATTCATCTTGTGGTGGGGAAAGGAATTGATCTATGTTTTCACCCAATTTTCCATTCCTAAAGCATAAAGAACTTTATGTGTCTGCTTGTTTACTTATTTATTTGATGAAGATTTATGATTTTAAGGTGTTTGAGTCTGGCTTTTCACATCCAATTTCACATAATCCTCACAATCTAATAAAGCAGATATTATTAGTACCTCCCATTTGGAAGAGGAGGACTTTTGAGGCATAGAAAATATAGATACTTATCTTAGATTCTTGTAGACCTAAAGAGGTAAACTTTGGACTCAATTCATGTCATTCCAAAGCTCTTAACAAGTGGCCTAAAATGACTGCCTCACTGCCCAAAACATCCTTTGCCCATTCACATTTCTCACATCATACAGAAAATAAATGTATTAGAAAAACCCTAAACAATCTTATTTTGCTTGTAGTTTGGGCGCTTCTAAGTGTAAAACTATTCCATCAGATGCACTGCCAAGAAAATCCCAGTGTCGGCATTTTATTTTTTTCATTGGTAACCTCAGGAACCAAAAGTTGATCAAGACTTTCCACAGGCTTCATGATAATGCTCTCATTTTCTCAGATTGGTCTCAGCTATGAAGAGTGAGCTGAACAGGAATTACTCAGAGTTAACAGAGTTTATTCTGCTGGGATTCAGATCATCTCCAGAAGTACAGATTCTTTTATTCTTATTGTTCTTGCTTCTCTATATGGTCATTGTGTTAGGAAATACCAGCATGTTAGTTGTCATTAAAATAGACTCCAGACTTCACACGCCTATGTATTTCTTTCTCAGAAATTTGTCCTATTTAGATCTCTGCTACTCCACAGTCATTGCTCCCAAAACTCTGGCTACCTTCTTGTCCAAGGAAAAGAAAATTTCTTACAATGGCTGTGCGACACAATTCTTTTTCTTTGCTCTCTTTGTTGGAACTGAAGGTTTTCTTCTGGCTGTGATGGCATATGATCGCTTCTCAGCCATTTGCTCACCTTTCCTCTATAATGTACGTATGTCTCAGCAGGCTTGTGTTCGTTTGGTGATTGGCTCCTATATCTGTGGATGCATCAACTCCATGATACAAACAGGTTTCACCTTCAGTTTGCGCTTCTGTGGGGAGAACAGACTGGACCATTTTTTCTGTGATGTCCCAGCCCTGATCAAGATCTCTTGTGTTGACACCTTTGTGAATGAGATTGTACTGTTTATTCTCTCTGCCCTCATCATACTCACCACCACAACTGTCATTCTGGTATCTTATGCTTATATCCTCTCCACTGTCCTGAAGATCCCCTCAATGCACGGCAGAAGTAAGACTTTCTCCACTTGCACCTCTCACATCACTGTGGTGAGTTTATTCTATGGAACTGTGTTCTTCATGTATGCTCAACCTGGGGCCATCTCCTCACCAGAGAAAAGTAAGATTATAGCCGTATTCTATACTCTTATCATCCCTATGTTAAATCCTCTGATTTATAGTCTAAGAAACAGAGAGGTGAAAAGTGCTTTAAAAAGGATAATGATGAGAAAAATATCTTTTAATTGACCTCTAGCCATCTATAAAACTGTAAAATCAACTAAAAGCAATACTACCAAAAATTTGTTATAGAATAGCTTCAAAGAAAGACATCTAAAAGTATTGGAAGTTAAAGTTTATTTCCATTTTTATCATCAATAGGTCTTTTTAAAAGTAAATTAAAAATTAATATAGATTTTTCATATTTCTACATAATTATTTTATAGTGTGATATCTAGGTATTGCATAGGTTTGTTATTCTTGTTTGATTTGGCTTAGTTGTATTCAGAATTGTAGCTAAAATACAGTACTACCAATTTGGTACATTAGTATACACATTAAATTAATGAATACAATATCTGTGTGTGTGTGTGTGTGTGTGTGTGTGTGTGTGTGTGTATGAACATGTACCTGTTTATCTGTCTATTGGGAAGGGAAAAATAGAGATAGACACTACTGAATGTGTTATCTTCTTTATTTTATCCAGATTATAAGCAAGTTGGCCATTGTCCAATCTTTGTAAATGAGAATTAGAAGTACTATGGTAATATAAATTACTGGCTTTGAGAAATAATTATACAAAGGAGTAATGCCAAGTATTATACCAATAACACTGTTAAATTATCTAGGTATTAATGATTTCATCTGGAAGCAAAATAAATAAATAAATGAATGTCACGTAACTGCTGTTACACTATTTTGTCATGAGGGTCTTAATAATAAATACTTGATAAATAATTAGTATTATTTATGCTTATTGATCTAATTAGTTTCTATTTATGTTCTTGGGTCATTTTCACAAGTTATTTATTTATTTGAAAATCCTTATTTTCCTCTAGATTTGAAAAATTATTGCCGTGGATAAAATACTTTCTTAAATATTAATTATCAAAAATATTAATACCATAAACTAAAATAATCAAATCATAATATCTAATTAAAATTATATAATAAAATATTGTACCCTAATTATCATATTATAATAATTTAATCCTTCTATGTCTATACTTTTTACTTTTAATCCTTACATTTTTTTCTTATTTTTGTCCCTTAATTAAACTTGCCTAGGGTTTGACTTTATACCTCTAGAATTTTGAGATCCATATCATTGTTTTCAAAGTATTTTATGATGTGATGTCTAGTTATTACATAGTTTGTGGTTTTGTTTTGCTTTGCTTAAGTGTATTCAAAACTGCATCACCAAAACATTACAACTAAATTAATACATGCATTAAATTTATTAATATATCTGCATATACATCTGCGTATTGATGTAACTCTTTTAATGTATTTTTCTGAAATTTTGTTTTATTAGCTTTCTTTTTCTGTGTTCATATGTTCAATACTTTATTTTCAGTTTTTATTTTAACAAATTATGTGTAAAACTTTTGCATTGTTTTGAATGTGAATGTAACTTATTTTTATTTTCATTATTTTATAAATAATTTTCTTTTAATTTTAATGTTTACTTTCACTCACAAATTATTTAGATAAGGCTTATTATTTCAATATAGTTGATATATTTAGACAATATCTTTTTATTATTGAATTCTAGTTTTATTTATCTTAAGTTTTGGGAATTTAAACTGAAAAAATCTTTTTGGTGGAATTTATAATGCTTCCTTGCCAAGATATTACATTTTGTAAATATGCAGTGAATTAAAGCAAAGATTGCCTACTATCTTATATATTATAAAATTGGATCTTACAAGGTATTAAATATAATAAGGGTTGCTTACTGTGGGTGAGTTGTAGTTATGCCAGTTAGACATTGATGCTTTAATGTTAGAAAATAGAGTCACATTTACCATATTAACTGATTAAAAGATTTAAAAAGTTATTATCTCAGAAGCTGTAGGAAGAACATTTGATAAATTTTAACATTATCCGAAAATCTTAGTAACCTTAGAAAATAACTAAACTTCATTACCTGATAAAATTTGTGTATATAAACTGAATGAACATAAATTCGAAATGGGAAAATATTAGAAATATTTTCTTTAAAATTGGGAAAAAGACAAAATGTCCATTGTCTTTGATGCAGTTCACCATTCTATCTGAAGTCTAGCCAGTGTAACATGAAAATAAAAATTAAAAATATAAGGGATAAAATATGGGATTAAACTGTCATTTATATGATCATTTAAAGAAGAGTTCATAAAGATGTTTCGCTAATGTACAAAAATCAATTGCATGTCTACATAATAGCAGTAAACAAGTATCTAATTTAAAAGGTTATACCATTTACATGTGTAATCAGAAATTATCAACAATTTCGGAATAATTTAACAAAGATATGTAAGACCTCTGTGGAAAATTATAAAATCGTTTAGTCACACAACAGAAAATATTGTTCAAGAATTATAAAGAGCAGCCGGGCTTGGTGGCTCACGCCTGTAATCCTAGCACTCTGGGAGGCTGAGGTGGGAAGATCACTTGAGCTCAGGAGTTCGAGACCAGCCTGAGCAAGAGCGAGACCCCATCTCTACTATAAATAGAAAGAAATTAGCCAAACAACTAAAAATAGAAAAAATTAGCTGGGCACAGTGTCGCGTGCCTGTAGTCCCAGCTACCTGGGAGGCTGAGGCAGGAGGATCACTTGAGCCCAGGAGTTTGAGGTTGCTGTGAGCTAGGCTGACGCCATGGCATTCTAGCCCAGGCAAGAGAGTGAGACTCTGTCTCAAAAAAAAAAAAAAAAGAATTACAAAGAGCATTAACCATGTAAGAAAAGATATATACATGCAAATGGAATAGAATTAAGAATTATTTTGGAGGATTGCTCCATTGAAGGATGCTTTATAGAGAGTAAAAGTACAAAATACAAGCCAACAGAATATGTTCCCAATGCATACAACCAAGAAAATTATATACTAATCTCCTACAAATCTATAATAATGGCACAACTAACCAATATGAAATGGGAAAAATTGATTAACACACATTTCATGGAAGAGTACACAACAAAATTTATTGGGATGTTTTCTGTAAGAGAAATGGAAATCAAGATTATAATAAAATTCCATTTTATAACCATTCAATTGGAAAGAAATGACGAAGTCTGACCGTGACAATGCTGGAGCATATATGGTCCATGCATTCTCAGCAGGGGCAATATTGCCCATAAAGGGGAAAAATTACTTCTTGTGTGTGATAGAAAAATCTTATTCTCTTTGTGTATAATTTCTTAGGTATCATATCTTTTTTGTTTATACATAAAATAAAAATTGTGTTTCTGATATGCATACAACATACAAAGTTATACAGTATGTTTATGGTGTTAAAATTATATGGTTATGACAAGAAAATGTGTACAAAAATGGCTCTTTGGGGTGATATGAAAAAACAAGACTGAATCTAAAGGTGGTCTACAGACTCTATTTTACATTGCATTTATAAATAAGTGAAATAATTTGAGAATGAGTCCATCATTATCTCCTATAGTAGGGCACTTATGTGTCTTACGACCCAGCAATTCCTCTCCTGAGTAGACATCCAAGAGAAGATCCTGCACATGTGCTTGAGGAGTTATGTATAAGAATGTTACAAAAGCATAGTAAACAAAATAAAAATTCCAGAAATAAATCAAATGCTCATCAATAGGATTGTTGATTATGATAAATGGTATATTTACCCAATAGAATACTATGACACAAAATTACAGATATTAATGTTCACAATGAACATTAATGTAAGCAACAGTATATTAAGGGGAAAAATAAGTCTCAAAAGATTACATACAGAAAATCTTTCTTACAAAATTGAAGTCCATACTTTATTTAAATTTCATTAGTTTTTTCCTTAATGTTTTTTTGCTGTCCTAGGAACTTTTCCAGGATATCACATTACATTATATTGTCATGATACCTTAGCCTCCTTTGGACTGTGACAGTTTCCCAGACTTACTTTATTTTTAATGACCTTGACAGTTTGTTTGTTTTTTTCCTCGACAACAGGGGTCTCATTACGTTGCCCAGGTTAGATACAAACTCTTGGGCTCAAGCAATCCTCCTGTGTACATCCTTGACAATTCTGAGGAATACTGGTCAGGTATTTCAGAATGTCCCTCTATTGGATTTTGTCTGATGTTTTTCTCATGGTTAGACTGTGGTTATGCAGTTTTGGAAAGAAGACCACTGAGGTGAAGTGTCATTATCAACACATCATAGCAAGAATACATTCTGTCAACATAATTTATCCTTAATGATGTTAACATTGATTATCTGGCTAAGGTTGTGTTTATCAGGTTTCTGTTCTATAGAATTACTTTTTTCCCTTTTCCATACTGTGTTCTTGGAAGCAAGTTACTACATACAGCTCACACTTAGTGGGTGGGAAATTAAGCTCCATCTCTTGAGGGGAAAATGTATAAATAAATTATATGGAATTCTGTATGTGATACCTCTAACTAAGGTAAACACAACTAAAATAAACATAATTAGGAATGTATACATATGCAAACTATATTAAATTATAGCAACTGAATTATTAACAAAGAATCAGAATATTACCTTGGGTTGGAGAATACAGGTGCATGGGATAGAAGGGAACCATAAGGTTAGATACCAGTTATATTTAATGTCCATATGTGGTCCAAAAATGCTAACAGAGTAGGAAACGCAGATTGTTATTAATTTCTTTCTATACACTTGAAATCCAAATGTATTAAAACTATAATGTAGTATCATTCTGTGTGTCCTTAATCATTTCCCCAGAATCCTACTTATTATATTATTAATATTGTTGCTTCTACTTTTTTGTTTACATGCTTTTTTCTCTTGAACATTCGTAACCATCTTTATTTTTAATGTGTGGTCAGTTTTTAATTTTTGTTTCCACTTGGATTATGTTTGATATTTGCTTATACTGGGAATGAAGCAATAACATTTTGATTTAATTTGTTTTCTTAATAACTATTGGTGTTGAACGTATATATTTATTGTAAATTTATGTATTTTCTTTGATGATGTATATGTTCAAATCATTGTCAAATTTCATTATATTGTACATTTGTTGAGATTTTAAAATTATAAATTATGTGTTTAAGAGATTTGCAAATATTTTATCTGGATATGTTGTCTTTTGATTATCTTAACAATGTCTTTCAAAGACAAGAAGTTTTTAATTTTAATATAGTCAGATTTATCATTTGTTTTATTTATTAATAGTTCTATTGTGTTTTATCTAAGAAATCCTTGCCTGATTCAAGGTCACAAACCTTTTTTCTTATGTTTCCAAGGAATTTTCTAATTTTAGATTTTGCATTTATTTCTTTGATGCATTTTAGTTAATTTTTATATGTAACGAAAGATACGAATACATTTGTGTTTTTTTTGCAAATGGATATTTGTTTCAGCACTATTCGTTGAAAAGTTTATTTTTCCTCCAATGAATTTCTTTTGTGATCTTGAAGAAAATCAATTGTCCATGTAGGTGTGGATATACTTCTGATCTCTGTCTTCCCTTGGTCTATTTGGGTATCTTGATGTCAAGTCCACACTGCCTTGATTACTGTAGCTTTATAGGTTACCTTAGAATCAGGAGATTTGAGGCCTTCAACTTTGTTCTTTGCAAAGTTATTTTGACTATCCTAAGTCCTTTGCATTTCTATATAAAATTTTAGGACAAAGGTTGTAGGGTTCCCCAGTTCCCCTTACTTTCATTCTCTGTCCTGACTGAAAATCACAGAGTGTCGTGACCAGTCTGTGACTCACCTAGCTGTGGGTTTTTCTCAGCAGGCTTGAAGCAACACTGGGACCTTGAACATTCCCAGGCGCCAATAAAGGTATCAGGGTTGTTGCCCAAAACACTGAAAGAAACTGGCCCTAGACCTAAGCCAAATTCCTTAAACCCTCATAAAAACTCCATATTCCGACATCCTTGCTGGAGACATATTTAGGTAGAACTCTTGCTGACTGTTGTGAGGATTGATGTAGCACTCCGCAAGTTCCCCAGATAAATGTTTTGGACTGATCACCTTGGCATTTAGTGCTTCTTTCTTTGGAACCTAACCAGCCTCATCTCCAGACAGTTTGGGGCATTCCCTTGTGGGAATTCCCTACTGCTGTTTTTGGGGTGATTCCAGCTTCAATTTCAGAAGGATGAAACAAGTGTAAAATGACGTGTCTATCTTTATAGTATTATACGGAGTATTTTCACTGCCCTAAAATTCCTCTGTTCTCTGCCTATTTATTCCTCCCACTTAGCCCCTAGCAACTATTGCTCTTTTTACCATCTCCACAGTTTTGCCTTTTCCAGAATGTCAGATAGTTCGAATCATACAGTATGTAGTCTTTCTATTTTTATTTATTTTTTATTTTTTTTTCTTTTATTTCAGCATATTACAGGGGTACAAACCTTTAGGTTACATGTATTGCCTTTGCCCCACCCCAGTCAGAGCTTCAAGTGTGTCCATTCCCCAGACGGTGCACACCACACCCATTAGGTGCGAATATACCCATCCCCGCCTCCCCACTCTCATCTGCCTGACACCCGATGACTGTTACCACTATATGTGCACTTAAGTGTTGATCAGTTAATACCAATTTGATGACGAGTACATGTGGTGCTTATTTTTCCATTCTTGAGATACTTCGCTTAGTAGAATAGGCTCCAGCTCTATCCAGGATAATACAAGAGGTGCTAGATCACCATTGTTTTTTGTGACTGAGTAGAACTTCATGGTATACATATACCACATTTTATTAATCCACTCATGTATTGATGGGCACTTTGGTTGTTTCCACATCTTTGCAATTGTGAATTGTGCTGCTATAAACATTCTAGTGCAGAGGTATTTTATATAGAACGTCTTTTTCTCTTTTGGGTAGATGCCCAGTAATGGGATTGCTGGATCAAATGGTAGTTCTACTTACAGCTCTTTGAGGTATCTCCAGATTACTTTCTGCAGAGGTTTTACTAGTTTGCAGTCCCACCAGCAGTGTATGAGTGTTCCTATCTCTCTTCATCTATGCCAACATTAAGAATTTGTGAAGGAGACCCCAAAGGCAATCACAGCAATAACAAAAATAACTAAATAAATAAATGTTCCCTGATTAAATTAAAAAGCTTCTGCATAGCCAAGGAAACTATCACGAGCACAAACAGACAACCTACAAAACGAGAGAAAATATTCACATTCTACACATCCAATAAAGAATGATAACTAGAATCTATATAGAACTCAGGAAAATCAGCAACAAAAAATCAAACAACCCTATCAAAAAGTGGGCAAAGGACATGAACAGTAACTTTTCAAAAGAATATAGACTAATGGCCAACAAGCATATGAAAAAATTCTCATCTCTAATCATCAGGGAAATGCAAATCAAAACCACAATTAGATATCACTTAACTTCAGTGAGAATGATCTTTACCAAAAAGTACTAAAACAATATATTTAGTCTTTTTAAATTGGATTTTCACATACTGACATTCATTTAAGTTTCCTCCATGTCTTTTTACGGCCTAACAGCTCATTTCTTTTTAGTGCTGAATAATATTCCATTGTCTAGATGTACCATAGTTCTTCCAATCACTATGGGAGGACATCTTTCTTTCTACCAATTTTTGGAAATTATGCATAAAGCTGCTATAAATATCTGTGTGCAGGTTTTTGTGTGGACATAAGTTTTCAATTTCATTGAGTAAATACCAACAAGTGTGATTGCTGGATCATATGGTAAGAGTAAATTTAGCTTTGGAAGACACTGCCAAACTGTCTTCTAAAATAGCTGTACCATTTTTCAATTCCACCAAAAGTGAATGATTATTCCTGTTGTTCCATATCCTCACTAACATTTGGTATTATCAGTGCTCTGGATTTTGACTATTCGAATAGATACATAGTGGCATCTCATTGTTATTTTAATTTGCATTTTCCTGGTGACATATGATCTGGAGCATCTTTTTATATGCTGAATTTACATCTCTTTATCTTCTTTGGTGAAGTGTCTCTTAAGTTCTTTGGCCCATTTTTTAATTGAGTTATTTACTTTCTTATTTTTAAGAGTTCCTTATATATTCTGATAAGTTATTTATCATATATGACTTTGTAAATATTTTCTCCCAGCCTGTGGCTTGTTTTTTCATTCTACTGCTTTTAGCATACAGGGATTACATATTGGTCATATTTATTACCCAATAGTTAATATTTTGATGCTGTCAAATAGTGTATTTTTAGGAGAATACAGTTGTACTCAAACTGCTCCAGAGCTGAAGAAGTAATATATCCCCACTCATTATGAGGCCAATACTACTTTGATATCATATGCATATCTCATGAACATAGATCCAAAAATTCTTAATAAAATTTTAGAAAATTAAATCCATAATATATAAAGAGGATATATCAATGTTACTATATTATATAAGTCAATATAATTCACAAGGCTATCCTCGATTCAAAATATGGAGAAGGAAATTATACCTTTTTGTAAGAAGGAGCTGGCAAATACTAAGGTGATATTTTTAATTAACAACAATATGGTATCCCTTTGTTGACTGATGTGGAGAAACACATTAGAAGGAACAGGGTGATGAATGTAGAGCCGCTGCACAACTGCACAATTCCTGCCCTTTTAACCTTAATTTATTGAAAGAGAAAGAAATTTATAGCTTATTTAGGTCATTATTTATTTTGTGATTTAATTTTCAAGAACCATGCTTACAAATATGCTATTTCTGTCTGGATTCTTCCTCCACATCTTGATGCTGGATGATTGATTCTCCTCCCATTCCACAGAAGACTTGAGATTTATTTCCTAGGAAGAGTGAAAATGTGAAACTGAGTTTCTAGACTTGGGGAAATAATGCACAGAAGATGAGTGGTTTCATAACAAAACCAAGCAATTAAATACCAGAATCTAAACATGTGCAAGATGTCCCAGGACTGCTATCTCATTTGTCTACCAGAATCTTGGCTGTCAGATTACTACATGTCACACAGGAGCTCATATTAATAGTTCTAAAAGAAGAGATTTAAATATACTGCAATTGGGAATTTGACTATAAATAATCCAGTGATACTACAAGAAATTCTCAAAGCAATAAAAAATCACGTTATGTGAAGAGTTGAAAATGGGCATTTTCGTCTGTCTTTCTTTAAATTTCAAAGTATTATCAGGGCATTTTTTCATATGCTTATTGACCATTTGGCTATCTTCTTTTGGCAAGCTTCTGTTCATGTCTTTTGCCCACTTTTTAGTGGGGTTGTTTGATTTTTTTCATTGCTGATTTGCTTGAGTTCTTTGTAGATTCTGATTATTAGTCCTTTATTGAATGTATAACTTGCAAATATTTTCCCCCATTCTGTAGCTTGTCTATTTGCTCTACTGATTATTTCCTTGGCTATTCAGAAGCTTTTAATTTAATCAAATCCCATTTATTTATTTATGTTGCTGCTGTGATTGCCATTGTGGTCTTCTTCATAAATTCTTTGTCTAGGCCAACATCTAGAAGAGTTTTTCCAATATTTCTGCTAGATTTCTCATGGTTTCATGCCTTACATTTAAGTACTTTATCCATCTTGAATTAATTTTTGTGAGTGGTGAGAGGTATGAATCTTGTTTCATTCTTCTGCATGTGGCTATCTTATTGAATATGGCTTCTTTCTCCCTGTGTATATTGTTGTCTGCTTTGTCAAAGATAAATTGGCTGTATGTGAATGGTTTTATATTTGGATTTTCGGTTCTGTTCCATTGGTCTATGTTCCTATTTTTGTGCCAGTATGATGCTGTTTTGGTTACTATAGCCTTGTAGTATAGTTTGAAGTCTGGTAACATGATGCCTCCAGATTTGTTTCTTTTGTTTAAGATTGCCTTGGGTATTCAGGCTCTTCTCTGGTTCCACACAAAGCATAGAATTGTTTTTTCTAGACCTGTGAAATATGACATTGATATTTTGATGGGGATTGCATTAAATCTGTAGATCACTTTGAGTACCATGGACATTTTAACAATGTTAATTCTACTGATCCATGAGCATGATATATTTTTCCACTTGTTTGTATCATGTGCAATTGCAAACCAAAATTACAATAATACTAGCTTTTAGACTAATAATTTTCTTTTTCTTTTCTATTTTTCTTTTCTTTTCTTTTCTTTTTTTTTTTTCCACAACAGGGCCTTACTCTGTCACCCAGGCTGGAGAGCAGTGATGCCATTATAGCTCATTGTAACCTTGAACTCTTCAGCTCAAGCAACCCTGCTGCCTCAGCCTCCTGAGTAGCTGGAACTCCTACTACTATGTGTACCACCATACCTGGCTAATGTTTTTTTGTAGTACCAGAGTCTTGTTCTACTGCCTAGGATAGTCTCAAACTCCTGACCTCAAGAAATCTTTCTGTCTTGTCTCCCACAGTACTGGGATTGCAGTCCTGAGCCACTTGGCCTGGCCAGGACTAATACTTTTCTGATGTATTTTTCTCTTACATCATGTAGAAAACAAAAATTGGAGTTACCTAATATTGTTACAACAATATTAGCTTTTAAAATTCCCCATGTATTTACCTTTACTGAGATCTTTATTTCTTCATATGGTTTTGAGTTACTGCCAAATGTCCTTATATTTCAACTTGTAGCATTCCTTTAACATTTCTTGCAGGGGCGTGTCTAGTGATTATGAAGTTTTTCAGCTTTTATTTATCTAGGAATGTTTTATTTCTCCCACATTTTTGAAGGACAGTTTTGCCAGGCATAGGATTCTTGGGTTTTTCTTTTTCTTGCTTTTTTTTCTTTTAGCACTTTGACTATATTGGCCTACTGTTTTCTGGCTTCCAGAGTTTCTGATAAGAAGTCTTTTAATATTGCTGAGGATTCCTTATATGTGGTGAGTCTTTTCTCTTTTGTTGTTTTCAAAATTCTCTCTTTGGCTTTCAATGATTTGACTGTAATATTCCTCAGTTGAGTCTCTTTAAGTTCATTGTATTTGGAGTTTGTTGAGCTTCTTATATGTTTATATTCATGTCTTTTATGAAAGTTGGGAAGTTTTGGCCATTATTTTTTTGACCATTCTCTCTGTCCCTTTCTATATTCTCCTTCTGGGACTCCCATAATGTATGTGTTTGTCTGCTTGATAGTGTCTTGGAGGTTTCTTAGGCTTTGTTCACTTTTATTCATTTTTTTCTTTCTGATCCTCAAATTCAATAATTTCTATGGCCCTATCTTCAAATTCAATGATTCTTTCTGCTGTCTCCTCAAATCTGCCTGTGAATCCCTCTAATTAATTTTTCATTTTAATTATTTTAATTTTCAACTCCAGAAATTCTTTTTGGTTTATTTTAGGTTTCCTATATTTTAATTGATATTTCCACTTTGTTAATCCACTGTTTTCTTGATTTTCTCCATGTCTTCCCTTAGTTCTTTGAGCATCTTTATGACAGTTGTTTTAAAGTCTTTGTCTAATGGATCTGCTTTCATGTTGTTTTCAGGGAAGTTTGTGTTGCATTATTTTTCACCCTTTGAATAGTCCATACTTTCCTGTTTCTTTTATGCCTTGTGATTTTGTTGTTGTTGAAAACTGAACATTTAAATCTAATAATGTGCTAACTCTAGAAGTCAGATTTTCTCCTTTACCCAGAGCTTGCTGTTTTTCTGTTTTTGCTTTTGATTTTTTTATTGTTTTTGGCCATCTCTGTGCCAAGGATTAGCATGAGGTGAAACCTATAGGATATTTTTTTATGGTTTTTATAAGCCTGTACCTTCCCCTGAACATATGTGGTGACTTTCTAATTTCCCTCATGTATACAGTTGCTTTGAAATGTCCTAGCCTTTCAGGTATGGCTCCCAAATAGAGAAAAAAAAAATTTTCTGGATGGTGGAAGGGAAAGGGTGCTGACCCTTTAAATCTCCCGGAAGTTGTTTTAGACAAAGGGTAGGTGCTTGCAACTATTGGGGGAGGTGCAAGAACAATGGCTATGTCTCTTTTTCTTCACCTGTGTGACTAGAGGTAGCTTTTAGTAATTAGAGCACAGGTCCTGGCTATTTGGAGGCTGTCTTTTTTGCCTACCTTGGCTCCTGCAAGATGTGTGCAAGTTGCTCCAGGAAAATGTACATTGCTGCTTGCCATGGGGATAAGGGGTGGGGAATACGTAGCTGCTACTATGCTAAGAGCTGAAAGTAACCAAGAATAACTACAGTTCACCACACAGGCCTTCTCCCTGGAAGTTGCAAGCCTTCAATAGACTCTAGAGTTCCAAATTAGTTACATCAGACAGATTCTGACAATGCCAATTGTTGTCTAGGTAGGAAGATAGATAGATTTCTGGTGCTTTCCAATCCACTATCTTCCCAGAATCTTAAATATCTATTCCTTTTTGAGTAAACTTGGGAGAATTTTATCTTTTAAGGGGTTATTTTATTTTGTTTGTGTCACAGAATTTTTTTTGGCAATAACCTGTTTGTAGTAATTCCTAATAACTTTTTAATATTTGTGGGTCTGTAATAATGTTCTCTTATTCCTTAATTTGTGGCACCTTTTTGTCATCTTCATTTGGCTAGAGTTTTTAATCAATTTTTATTCATCCTATTTGTATTCATAAAAAGTTTTTCTATACAATAATTTTCTTTACTTTTTAAAATTTCAATGATCTCTTCTTTTTTTCTGCTTTTATCTCATTCCTTTCCTTTTGCTTATTTTGCATTCATTTCTCCCATTTTTTTCTAGGTTCTTAATATAGAAGCTTAAATAACTATATTCAAATTTTTCTTTTAATCTTATTTATGAATTTATTAGTATAAATTTTTATTTAAGCCCTGCTTTAGCTTCATCTAAGTAATTTTGATATGGCATTTTTCCACTATTGTCCAATTTGACTTTTTAAATTTTCTTTTTTATTCTTGCTTTGGCTCATGGATTTATAAAAGTTGTTTATTTCAGCTATTTGTGGATTTTCTAAATGTCTTATTTTTGTTGATTTCTAGTTAAATGTTGTAATAGGAAAACACACCCTGGAAGATTCAGCTCTTTTAAAATGTATTAAAATTTTTATATGGCTCAGGATATTTTGGTCAACATTCTATGCATAATTTAAAATAATGTTTTTCAGAGAACACTTGCATGTGGTACTCTATACATGTCAGTTATACTAAAGTAATTGATACCATAATTCAGACCTTCTATGTCATTACTGAGTTTTTCCATTTGTTTACCATTTTACTAAGAGATATGTGTTATATTTCCCATCTATCATTACAATTTTAGTTATTTTCCCCTTCATGCCTATTCAGATTTTGTTTTATACATTTCATATTCTGTTATTAGGGTCATTTATATTTATAATTGTTGAATTTTATTGCGTTATTGTGCCACTTATCATTTTGAAGGGTACCTGTTTGTCTCTAGCAAAACAACTTGTATTGGAGTCTTTTTTATCTGATATCAATATTGTCAAACTTCCATATTCTTATATTTTCCATATTTATTTTCCAACGTTTTATTTTCATATATTTGTTTCTTCAGTTAAAGTAAATACATACAACTGTTATCAATAAATTATAGGAACCTTCTAAATTGTATTTCTATCACTTTCCTCCTTTTTTGGTGCTATTATAGTCACATGTATTACATCTAGAAACATTGAATATTAGATTATCTGAAATTTAAAAACATTGCCTTTATTTTTATAGGATAACTTGCTATATATAGAATTCTTGACTTACAGTTTTCCCCTTCTTCTTTGCAATGTCTCTTGGCTTCTATAGTCTCTAACAAAAATCAGCCATTAATTTGTCGTTGTTTCTTTGTAACATGTCAAGTTTTCTCTGATTTTATCTGATTGCTTTAAAACTTTCTTAGTATTTGACTTTCAACAATTTGATTATGTTGTGTCTAGAAGTGGGTTGATTTTTGTTTATCTTGTTTCAAGTTTGTTTTAGCATCTTGGATTAAAAAATTCATATATTTTTTCTAATTTGGAAGAATTTGGCCATGTCTTCAAATACTTTTTTTGCCTTTTTCTTTCTTTACTCTTTTTCTGAGACTTTCATAATCATAAAAAGACTGAAACCTCTTTTTATAATTGCTTGATAATGTTAACTAATATAAATATATATGTACCCTATGACTAAGAATTCTTTTCCTCTTCATTAAGCCAACAGAAATATAGACATATATTTGCAAAATATATACACAGAATATTAATAGCAGCACCATTTGTGAATGTAACCTAAATGTCCATCTATAGTAGAATAAATAAATTGTAGTATATACATATAACAAAATATATCATCAATGTAATACGTAACTATAGGTGTAATAACAACATGGGTAAATCTTATACATGAATATTGAAGACAGACTTAAAAAAAACTCAAAATTTCTTTTAATTTATATATAATTAAAAATAAACAGCACTTGATACTATGAAGTAATAAAACAAAAGAAAATTTCTGCAAAAAGATATAAAATGATTTCTATGATACATTATTATTTTTTTTTTATGTAAGCATTTTTGACATTTTTTTTTTT
>RJWJ010006037.1:0-64742 GCA_004363605.1 Indri indri
TCCTGGATAGGGTTGGAACGCATTCTACTAAGCGAAGTATCTCAAGAATGGAAAAACAAGCACCACATGTACTCACCATCAAATTGGTAGTAACTGAACAACACATAAGTGTACATATAAGAATAACATCTACTGGATGTCGGGTAGGGAGGGAGGGGAAAGGGGGAGGGGCGAGGGGGAGGAGGGGACGGATATATGCATACACAGAGGGTGCAATGCGCACCCTCCGAGAGATGGACACGCTTGGGACTGGGACTTGGGGGGAAGAGGGGGACAAGGGCATCATACGTAACCTAAACACCTGTACCCCTATAAACAACAAACAATTAAAAGAAAGAAAGAAAGAAAGAAAGAAAGAAAGAAAGAAAGAAAGAAAGAAAGAAAGAAAAAGTCCAAGTTGAAAAATAATGTTTGCTTCAAAGCTTTTAAAGGCTAGAAATAAAATAAAAACTGTTAAGAGTAGCTATCTCTGGGTGGTGGGATTTGGAATGATTTTCTTCCTCTGTGCCTTTCTGCTTGTCAAATTTCCCTGAAATGAATACTAAATGGTGTAAGAACAAATAACTCAAAAAGCATTATGTCAGAAATGTAAATGCTTACACAAAATTTAAATGTATAAATGAATAAATAAATAAAGCCTCTTATGTTATTCTGCTCCAGATGGCATTCAGCTTTCGTTTTCTGTGTATGACATTTGAAAGAAAGGACTTTAAAGATAAGGTAATGATAATAATAATTATAATAACAGCACTCTCTTAAGGTCTGCCTGACTCCAGCTGGGTTACTTGAAAGTGAATGAAAGCAATGCCTGGCTTGTGCAATTTCACTGATCAGTTCAGGAACCATTGTTACCACTGCAACAACCAGATGTCACTGCAGACTGTGCGAAAATGTCAGAGAAAATGAAGCAAATCCAAGTAGTAGAAATGAAATCTCACCCTTCAAGTGTATTCTTTCCCACCCTGAAGATTGTCAACTTAAAGACTCTTTTGTTCGTTTTCAGCATTTACTCTGCCTGGAACTCCTGGTCTGAAAATATTTCCGTTTATCTCAACCTGGTATCGCAGCTCCTCCACAGGCTCATTAGGCTCCAAGGGGTCTGACCAAAGTCTAGTAACTTCAGACTCAGATAAAAAGGAGCATGAAACCTGTCCAGGTGCTGAGGGTTTCACAGAAAGAGGAGGGTGGGTGTGGGGATGGGATGGGGGGGGAGGTGGGGAATGTTATTAAGTTGCAGTACAGAGTATGACATATCATTTTCTGGATAGATGGATAGAGTAATGCATGTGCTGATCTCAGCTCTGCAGGAATAAAATACTTTTAGTGCAATCTGTTTTTTACTGCCACTGCAAACAAGCCTTTTAAGGATTTTTTCATTAAAAGTAAAAGCCGACCATCTCTAAGCTTAAGCTTGGAATTTGAGAGTGCAATCCTCTAAAATCAGATGCTTCATAATAGGGGAGAGAAATCTTCTTTTGGGGGCTATTTTTCTGTTCACTGAGGCTGGAGAGTATTTAAGCTTCCAGAGTAAAACTCTGTTTCTTCAAATAAAATGGGCTTTGTAAAATACCCTCATGGTATACATTCTTTAAATTATGATTTTAGAGCTAAAACTAATCAATAATATATACATGTACCATTCCCATTTTTATTGTTTTAATAACTGATTTAATTCTTAAAATATACTTTAAGCATAAACATCATAATACCTGTGTACATTATGTCTGTTGATCTACCTTATGATAACTCTGATCAAATTTTTGTGGTGCCATACACATCATAAACCATAACTCTGAAGTGAAAGCAAAATAAAACCCGAGGACTAATGAAACAGAAAATTAGCACAGCAAATTCAGGCAATTATAAAGTTCATGGAAGATGGAGGATACAGACGTTGGAAAGAAAATAATTCATTTCCTCCCCATGAAATCACTTTTTCATAATTTCATCAGAAATTGATCAGTTGCAAATGCGATGTTTGTCAAAGCAATTCTCTCACAGCATATTTCAGAGTAGTAGTTTTAGAGAGAGAAAATATTAGAAGGCACTGGAGTTGGAGTCTCAGTTCTATTCTGCCTGTTGTGGGTTCTGATCTCTCAATGTCTTCATCTGGAAAACGGCATAAGAACAAAATGGCATAAGAACATCACCTTCAATAATATGCATTCACATGTTAAAAATGTAAGTTTGAATTACCATGTGTCAAGTCTTCAACCCACTGGAAGGAACAAAATCTGTGTTTTAGTGGTCATGTGCTGGGTTAAACAGTTCATGATTTTGTCTCCTTGCAGATCTTGGCATAACTGCTCCCATTGTGGGGACTGCAAAGCTGTGAGGAAGCTGTGTGACCCTTGTGTCATCACCCAAGTTTGCAGCAGTCCTCTCTTACTAGGTCTTCATTGTCTGCTGTAAAGTTAAAAGAAAAATAAAATTAAAAGCAAAGATTTTCTAAAACAACTAAGAAAGATAAATCTGGTTTTATTATTAACAGCTCTGACTGGCTTAGGTTCAATAAAACAATGAATCTGAGTTGGGAGGAAGAAATGATTTGTCTCTTATAATTAGGAAACCTATTCCCCAGAAAGGAGGGCAGATTGGGAACAAATATTTCTGATTCCTCACTTTTTCCATCCTCCTTACCTCCTCTACCTTATAAATTAGCAGATTTGCATACATAAAATATACCTCAAAAAACTCAACGAAAGCATGGTTTAAAAATATGCAGCTAATTATATGAGAATGTTCATCTCCTTTCCCTATAAGGCAAATGAATATTTATCAAGTTAAATTCCAAGATACTTATTATCTGGCTTGCATTTTGAATATAATTACATTGGAAGGCAATTGTTCTGATGGGTGTAGGCAGAGATTAAAAGATTTGTATGCACTTTCTAAAAATGCAAAATAATCATAGTTGTTTTATCATTAACAGAGTAGCTCAACTCTTCCCTTCAGCTGAAAAATAATTTAGCGTTAAAGCATAGAATCTCTAAAGATATTACGCTAAATGAAGATGGTCGAATAAAAACTAGATTATAATTGTTTTTAGAACCTAAATTTATAACCACTAGGAAAAATGCCTGAGATGTTTAAAGGTGCTATTTAATCTATTATTTTTAAACTCAGATTTAAAATAACTATCCTTAAATTATTCTACTAATATAATCTGGATAAATAATATGGAAGTGAACAAAATTTATGAAATAACAAATAGTCAAGATTGTCTTTAAATTAATGCAATTTAATTATACAAGGGCAAATAAAATCAAGATTTCATATATCTACATGCATATGACTATAATTATAGTTTTTTCTGTATGTCTCACAATATATTTATAATAAACAACATCAAAATCCAGTTATCCTCATACAATGTCTTATCATCCCATCTATTTTTAAGCTTCCAGAAAACATGGATTATGTATTGTATTTATTTTATTGATCCCAAGTTCCTATGAAAATTATCTAACATAAATATGTTAAGTCCCAGTGATGGAAACAAATAGGACAGAACATTTCAAAAATTGTAACAAATTGTGTAAGAAAGTGGATTTAATTATACTACAAGCAACTATTTACTAGGTATGCCTTTTTATAGATAAAATCTATATTTTCTTATCATATTTTTCTCCTCTAATATACCTACTTATTTTAGTGAATTGTGTTAGTGTTTTTTCTGGATTAAATGAGGGATGTGAACAATAACAAAAGTCACTCAACTCTGATTGCTAGCACTACTTTCATGTTTGACCAAAACACTTGAATAATTCTAAGGAGCAAAGCTAAAATGTTGGGTGCTGAAATTTGTTAGGAATTCATACAACAACTGCCACTGACATAATGACGCATTCGAAGTTTCAAAAAAAACAGTAAATTTCAACTGAGATTGCCTCTGGAGAACTTTATGGCCAAATATAAGTAGAAATATATTACTGCTTGAAAATGAGTCTTGCATTTTTATAAAAAATACTATATTACATGTCTGTGTAGTTTAGTTTAACTACAGATAAAGAAAACAATCTTTTGGATTCTGGAGCCCTCTTATGAAATTTCTAATTAATTTTGATAAATCCCTTTTAATATGGCAAGGCATTCCACTTGGGCTTATCAGTTTAAGAGTTATACTTGTGGACTATACTCAGTGGACTAGAATCTGCCCTCAGCTAGTTATGCATAACACCTGCTAAAGTTAATAGATGTTCCACATGAGTAGCTGATTTTGCCATGGAGTCATGTGGTATTAACCAATAATGAAATTTGGCTGACACGATCTTTAATTTTCCTATTTAAAAAGTATTCATTGCCTTGCATTGCCTTTTATATAATTAACTATTTTTGATGTGTGCTCACTGTATTTCAGATGTGTCATCAATATTTCCTCTGATGCTGTATAATCAGGGAAAGAAAATATTTATAAAATTTATGTACTAATTTTTATTACAAATGGTGCAGCAGCATATTAATATTAATACATAAATAGAGTCTATATTTAAGAAAACTTGTAAATGGACAATATATTGTATTTGCAAAATCCCTACATAATCTGAAAGACAAAGTTCTGTCCTCTTGCAAAGGGATATAGTTACTGATTGAATGATAAAAGTACTACAATTTTAAAAACTGTTTTTCTTGGAAAGAAAATGGATAAAGAGAAGGGCGGACATGACTGTCCTGCATTAACTTAGTCACTGTCACAGTACTGGTTTCCTTTTCTGTGTTCACATCCACATCTTCATTGTTTGTCCCTCTTGGAATATCCTTTGTTTCAATCCCTTTGACACAGAATTTTTAGCATTTAGATCCTGCCTCAAATTTTTGGTACAGTCTTTCCAAATCCACAGACGTTACTCTTTCCATCAAATTGTTTCCTCACTTATTATGTGTACAAACTAAGATTATATCTCGTGTCTGTGTGCTTTGTATTCTTATTCCTGCTGAAAGCTCCTTAAGTGCAAGATGAGTTTTTGTATTTAGGGTTTCTTCCTAGGCCTTTATGCAGTGACTTATGTTCAGCACATCTTTAGAGATGGACTAGTGCAAAAAAAATTTTATATTGATATAAAATTAATTTGTATGAATATAAATTCCAAATAAGGTATTAGTGAGATGCATTTGCTCTTGCTAACAATACCGAGGACCATTTTCCTATATGAACATAATTTTTACAAGGTGCATATTCATCACATACCAATTTATTGAAAAACAAAACCAGTAGCTGGGAGATACATATTATGTTATCTCTACTATTAAATGTCAGTGTTTTCAAATGAAAAATTGCTAAATATTACTTTTTTGTATTACTTCTTATGGTCAATGTTTGTGTCATTTTATTTTATAGTTGTCAGTATGCGTATTGTACAGTCCACTATGTATTCAACACATTAAAAGGCTAGAAAGAAATTAATATTTCTAATTCTTTCCACAGAGAATTTTAACTTGTTTAGGAAGATAAAAAATAAGATCTAAGAAAACATTACAATCATTTGAAGCACACAGACAGTGTACAATTGATCGTGGGTCTACAAATAGTTCAGGGGAGTGATGCTGTGTGCTAAGACAAAAATGAAGAAAGATTTTTAAAAGGCATATTAAATTTCAGATGCGGATGAGGGATCTGAATAGAAATATCCTAGACAGATGTTGCATATCCTCTGAAGAGAGGATCATAGCAAAGGGGATGCGAATTGGAGAGTCATCAGCATATTGGTGGTAGTTAAATCCACTTGAGTATACACATTACCAGAATGAACGTAATTGAAGAAGATCAGAGAGTCAAGTACCGAAAGTTCTGGGACAACCACTCTCAACAAGCAAAACAGGATTTCAGAAAAAGAAATTTAAACTGAGAGAACTAACAGAGAACAGAAACCCAGAAATTGATAGAGAATTTCAAAGAAATTGGTCAGTAGATATTTCTCTGACTTTATCAACAGCCCACTTCCACTCTGTATACATTTTCTTTATGATCTTTTTCTCACATTCCTCCAACCACCACATATATTGTCATTTTCATTTCAGATCTCTTTTCTGACTTCTGGACCTGTATGTTCAGCCACCTTCGGGAAATCTTGTGCTAGTCTTCACAAGATATCAAACTCCACTGAACTTATTAGCTGTCTCAGAGATAGCTAGTTGTCCCTTTTTCCTCAGTAATAAAATATCAAAAATATTTCTGGGCACATAACCAACAAGAATAAAGTCTAGAGAAGCTTCAAGACACTCCATGGGAAGAAATTGTTGAGCAGAATAGGAAGGAGCAAAGAATTGGCAGACATCAAACTCCGAGAGACGTGGAATTCAGTGAGAAGGGTACCTGAAGGGGTTTGTTTCTCCCCACCTCACATCTCTGACAGTTGGTTGGTTCACAAGCTTCTGGAGAGACTCTCTGCCCACATGAACAAGAGGCTGCTGCCACCAGTGAGCTGGGAGCTCTTGTGGACAGGGCACGAGGCTCCCAGCCCCTCTGGAGAGCCTCCGGTCTTCACAGACCTTAACCAGGACAGCAGGGACCATATTGCTTCTCTACCCATCATGTGCCTTTGTTCTCCCCAGGGGGCTTCAACTCCTCAGATTTCATCTTGTTTGCTCCCACACAGACATTTCCCAACTCTGGCCTAGACTGCAGGAGCCACAGGGGTCCGGCGGATCCCAGGTGATCTGCGTGACTCCAGTGCCTGGACATTCTTGGAGGTTGGCCTCCTGGAGAAAGGAACAGACATGATGAGAGTGCTAGCTTTCCTTCACTGAGACTTTTTTCACCCCCTTCCAATTCCCCACCCATGGCTGTGGAGAGAGAAAATTGAGCCATCAGACTAAGGCTTCCACAGAGGCGGGGGCTCAGACCTTTCCTCTTAGGGTTCTTCAGCAGACTGAGGGGTGCTCAGACTGTGACCTCCCTGCCTACCAGCCCTCCCTGGTGCTACTTTCCCAGTGACTTCATCACGGCGAGGTATATACTGAGGGGGAGGGACATGAAACCTGAGTGGGCACCCTGTGGGCAATTTGGGACCAGCACATTTATCCTTGGCATGGTCAGGGATTGATTTTTAGGGCCCTGGGATGGGCCTTCTGGCCATATCCCATATCCCCAGGTCTCTATCACATTGCTCAGGGGCAAGGGGGTGAGATTTGTGAATTAGTCTCAGCAGGCAAGGGAGCCCACATGGGCAAATGCAGGGAGAGTGCAATGTGGGACCTAGCTGTGGCATGCTTGAGGGCACCCCTCCACCCACAGGAGGGCTGTGCTCTCAGGTCAGGCTGGGTTCCTGGGCAGGGAATCTGCCAGCACACATCACAGTCACAGGGGAGCTTGGCTGGCTTGAGCTCCTGCCTGCCAGCAGACACCAGGATAAAACTGCAGAACAGGGAAGGTTGGAGAGAAGCAAAGCCCATTCCAGACTGCCAGATTGTAACTCTCAGATCTCCCCACCGCCACAAGTAGACTTGCTGGTTGGGTGGGGCCACGTCAGCCATCCTCATGGCTTTGCCCAGAAGCTGGAAGCAGACCTTCAATCACTGCTGAACCAGATACCTTGCCAGCTTTTGTGGAGCCAGAGGGCAAGCGCACTCAACCCAGCACCACCCAGCCAAACTCCCCCACCCAGCCTTGCTGTGGCAGAGAATAAGGACTCACCTGAAGTTACTGGGCCCCACTCATGACCTAGGGCATTCCAGTGTTTTTCCTGAGAGACTAGAGTCAATCATGGGAACCAAAAAGAGCCAACCAGGTTGTTCCTTCCAGTAAGTGCCACCTACTGACAGGGAGGTCAATTTGCACACCCTTTACAGTATGTACTGGCTCAATCATATATGGTGAGGTTGATTCACACCCACAAACACCACCTACTGCTTCAGAGATTACACTGGATGTACCATTACAACTCACACTGTTAAGAAGACCATGGGGATTGGGAAAGAGAAAGGATTTAAAAGACCTCCAACCTCCCTCATCAAAGAGAGGCAGGGAATCAGTCCACTCACATAGGTCACCAGTCAGTCCTACAGCCTACAAATGACTAGCAACTGAGAAAACCACCACACCAAGGATATCTATAACCAAAGCATCCATCCAGAACCTGGGCAGCCATCAAAGCACGCACAAGCAAAGCCAAAGGTTCTTAACCAACATATGCTATAAACACACCCATAAAAGTGAGGCAGAGGGAGAAAGCTCTATCTCAAAAAAGAAAATCCAAAAATAAGAAGCAATAGCTACTCTAGATGAGAGGGAATCAGCAAAAGAACTCTGGAAGTATGAAGAATCAGGGCAAAATGTTACCCCCAAAAGGAAACATGAGTTTTCTAGCAATGAAAATGAATCAAAATCAGAATATTAAAATGACAGATAAGGAATTCCAAATATGGATTATAAGTAAGCTCAACAAAATATAAGACAAAATGGAAAAACCACACAAAGAAACCACACACACAAAAATCAGGAAATGAATGAAAAATTCACTAAAGAAATCTAATTATTAAAAAAATCAAATAGAACTTCTGGAAATGAAAAATTAATTTAAAGAAATACAAAACACAGTGGAAAGTCTTAAGAATAAACTGGACCAGGCAGAAGAAAAAAACTCAGAGTTTGAAGACAACACCTTTGAATTAAACAAGTCAATCAAAGATAAAAAACAGAGAACTAAGAAGAAGGAATAAAGTGTATTAAAAAATGGGATTATGTAAAGAGGCCAAACATAAGAATTATAGACATCCCTGAGAGTGAAGAAGAAAACACACAAGGGTTGGAAAACGTATTTGAGGAAATAATTTCTAGCAAGATCAGAGAAATTTACATCAATTTAGATATCCAGGTACAATAAGCTGAACACACATTTGGGAGATTCATCATAAAGAGGCTATCACCATGAGATATAGTCACCAGAGCAGCCAAGATTAACATGAAGGAGAAATTCCTGCAAGCCATAAGGGGTAAACATGAGGTAACTTACAAGGGAAACCCATCAGGCTAACTATAGACTTCTCAAGACCTTACAAGCCAGAAGAAATTGGGGCCCCATCTTCAGTCTTCTTAAACAGAATAATGCCCAGACTAGAATTTTGAATCCTTCACAGCTAAGTTTCTTATATGAGGGCAAAATAAAAGACTTTTTCAGGCAAGCAAACACTGAGGGAATTTGTCAAGACTGGATCTGCCCTGCAGTAAGTATTCACATCTGCATTATATGTTGATCATCACGATAGAAACCCACCAGTGTAAAATTGCCCAAAAGCTAAAGTTCAGAGCCCATATAAAATAATATCTCAAGAGGTAAAACAAAGCGATAAGGTTCTACACAACAGAATGAAGAGAAATGCATCCCACCTGTCGATTCTTTCAATAAATGTGAACTGCTTGAATTCCGCACTTGAGAGATATAGCTTGGCTGAATGCATAAAAAAAACACAAGCCAAGTATCTGCTGTTTACAGGAAACACATATAACTCACAAGAACTCATTCAGACTCAAGGTGAAGGGATGGAAAAAAAAATTCCATGCAAATGGAAATTGAAAGAAAGCAGGGGTAGCCAATCTCATGTCAGATAACATGAACTTAAAATCAACAATAATAAAGACAAAAAGGGTCATTATATATTGGTAAAGGAAACAATTCATCAAGAAGGCATAACAATCCTAAATAGTTATGCACCCAACACAGGTGCACCCAGATTCATTAAGCAAACTCTGGTAGATCTAAACAAAGTGATAAAGAGTACCATCATAATTGCTGGGCACTTCAACACCCCACTGACAGAACTGAACAGAGCCTCCAAGAAGAAAATAAATAAGGAAACACTGGGTTTAAATGGGACTCTAGAGCAAACAGGCCCAACAGACATTTACAGAACTGTGAGGAACTCAACCAGCCATGGACATTTGATTGGAGTTTTACATGAGACAAACTCTTGTCTTAGTTTAAGTCACCATTACTTGGAGTCTTCTGTCACTATCCACCAAAAAGTAATTCCAATGATTACAGTATATTTATCACAAGTTTATTTTTACTCTTATATTCCCTGTTTTTGAATGGCATCATTTAGTCATGCAGGATGTCATACAGAGCCTTTTCTTTTTCCCTCACTTTTCGTGAAACCAACACAGATACTGTCTGTATTGCCACTACCTAAACTCATGCCTTTGTTGTTTATTGCCAAAACTCTTCCAAATTCTTTTACTTCCTGCTTCTAGTTCTCCACCTCAATACAGTATCCATACTTTGCAGTTAAAGTGATCTTTACATTAGTTAAAAGTCATGTCATTCCTTTGTTTAAATTCACCTAAAGTTACTGTATAAATTTCCATGCATTATCTATATGAGCTTCTTTGTGATTGGCCTCTTGCCTACCTTTCTAATCTCATTGTTCACAGGTTTCCACCCTCCTCTCTGCACTCAACCACTCCAAATCTATTACAGGAAGTCATTTGGTTTTTCCATTCGTTTTCCTATGAGTTTGTTTTCTTTGTGTGAAACTCCATTTCTCCCTCTGTTTGCTGTTTAGTAAACTTCTGCTTGCCTTCAAGTCTCTGTTCAACAATCTCTTCCCCTTGGAAACTTTTGAGGAAGACTGCCTCCTTGCGTCACTTCTGACAATTTTAACAAGGTGTGAGTTGTTAGAGACACTGTATAAGGTCCCTTTCACTTCTCTGCTTCTAACTGGTTCAGAGACCCGAAAGAGGCAAACTCATGTATAGTGGTTAGCACCTGACTCACTCATTTGACATATTCTTTTACTCTAGAAATTTATCTTTTTAGATGTAGTTTTTAAGCCTAGTACTTTAATGGCTTTTGCAGTTTATAAAGCGGTACCGCCTACACTATCCCACTTTCATTTTCATAATAACTCTTTGATGCAGATGCCACCATTATTCTTTTACAGATAGAAAAAACATCGCTCAAATAAGTCATGATTTGTTCAAGTTTATTAATTGCATATGCATACATGAGGTACTAGAATTTTTTTTATTTCAGAAACTGGAAGACTGATAGACGTGATAAGTGAAAATGCAAAAATATTTGATAAGCCAAGTTAAACACCCACAGCATTCTTTTCAATGACAGTTTTTATATACAAATGAAACTTTAAAAAATAGCTCAGTGACATTCTAACTACTACATTTGTAAAATTATTCATAGTTCAACTGAGAGTTAAAGAAATATAAATAACTGTTACGTATGTACTTATTTCAGTCATTGTTAACTGCTTAATCTAATCATTATTCTTACTCCAGATTTGAGGAAGAAAAGCCTTTTAATTCAGCTTGAACCTTCTCTTAGCATCAAAAGCATTTAGAGTTGTATAAAATGTGTAAGTGTCAAGAGATGCAGAAGTTCTTCTTGTGAGGTAAGATGTATTTTTTTGTTAAGGTTTTGCATACAGACCTCCATACATGGATCCGGCCTTAGTCCTTGGGACTTGAGGACATTCTGGTGACAAGAGCCCTTCAAAATCCTTCTATTTAGCCTCTAATCTTTTCTCTAGATAGAAAGATTTGACTACTTCTAACTTAATATGAATGTTGGATTTGGTTTATTTTATAATTCTTCCAATTAGCTGTTTGAGTGGTTTTTTGGAGCCTTTAATCTTGCCTAAAATTGTGGGAAAGTAGAGAGAGAGGAAAAAAGAATATTCTTACTTAGAAGAAAATTACAATTAACTGTCAGTGCACTTGACTTGAATCATCTCATAATTCAACTATGCAGAATTTAGTTTAATGATATGATAGATATCATTGCTTCTAAATAAGCACCATATTACTGAAGATTGGATAGAATTTGAAACAGAATTGAAGGAAAGTTCTATAATGAGAGCAATGGAATGAAAGTCACAATAGTCTTAATGTCAAATACAATGTTTCTTCAATATTTCCAAAGCCCCCCCAAATTAATGCAGGTTTAAGACTATTCCATTGTATCTCTTAAGCCTATATGTTAATATATGTATACACACATATTTATACATTCCTTTTTAAGTAATAATTGTGCTACAGTCTACATTTCTCTTTGTGACCAATAAACCAGTGTAGTCTGATATCTAAGTCAACTGAGTAATGCCAAGTTACCTATAGCAACTTTATTAACTCTTTACCACTGCCAACTTGTATAGCACTCCATTGGTCTGGAAATATCAAAGCAAATTTCATAATATCTTAGAGAACTTAGGAAACTGATACATAAAGGATTTATAATTATATATTTGCCTCCAGGGGCATCAAAATACAGTTAATAAATTATATGTCAGGGCTTTAGTGTGGTAACTCCTTTTTTTCTTGAATTATGTTAATTCTGCCTTAAAATAGTTGTAATAGTAGTATATAAATAAGACCCTAACTTAATTATCAGAGGTGTTTAACCTACTGGAGATAGCTCGAAAAATTATATAAATTAATAAAAGTGCACAAGTGTAGGTACTTTGGCAAGAAAAGTGATTATTGTATCTGCTGTATATTTGCCTCTCTGTGAACATATAGAAATATCTAGAGATTTATGACTAAAATTTTAAATCAACATTTTAATACATTTTTCAGAAAAAATAAATGGAAATGTATGCCTTTCAAACAAATAATGAAATTGATACCAGAAAAGTGCTGATGCTAGAGAGGCCTGACTGGGTCTTATACTTGGGTCTAAGCCCTGTTGAATCTAACACAAGTGAGAATATTTGTCCTCGATTTGGCAAGTGATTTCCAGGTGGTAGCCACTCAACTACACCCTAAGGAGCTGACATTGAAGAAGCGCTAATAATATCACTTAGGAAAAAAAGATGACCAAGAAAAACCACGGAAGGAGAGACGGTAAGTAAAATAGAAAACTTAGGATTCACTTTCAAAGAATTGAAAATGATGGTACCACTTTAAAAACACTACAACATAGATATGTTTTAGATTACTAGATTACCAACGAGATAAACTAAGATATGAATCAACAAAAAGAACATGAAATAAGAATAAGTAGCTTTGAAAAAGAACTGAGCAGAAGTGCAAGTTATATTTTAGAAACCCTTTGCTCACTGTTATTAAAAATCTAATGATTTAATTAGTCAAAAAAAGGACTGCTGTCCTTAACGTCCATATGGCTCAGAATGAAATATGGGGACTTAACAGGTGTGGGAAGCACTAAAAGGTATTAAGAATATAATGAACAAAGAAGAAAGCAGTTCTGCTACCTGTTTATTAGAACATGTAACTTCTTATGAATCTGTATGTTCTCCAGAGTGCTCAGTAAACCTAAATAAAGAGATGGACGAATAAACATTCACATATTTAAAAAGTGAATAGATATTATGGTAAAACTATATGCCTAACAGTCAGTAGTATGATTCCTTGTGATGGATTTATTTTTAGTGGAGTTATTTTTAATCCATTTCATCACCTTTCATAACTTTTGGCCTCTATTTCTTGACATCTAAAATTGTCTTCATTTCTAATTTGCATCGCATTCTTAAATTCACTCATTAAATATTTCCCTTGGCTATATTTCCAATTTTATAGTCTAGCTTTTGACCCAGACATCACTTTTATCTTAAAAGACACAATTTTAAAAACATTTTAAAAGAATATATACTTATAACCCTGACTCAAACACAACAAAAGTGATCCATGTAACCCAAAACATTTGTACTCCCTTAATATTTTGTAATAAAAAAAGAATATAAAAAACTTTCAATAAAGAAATAAAGCATGCCTCCCCCACAGTACTTATTTAATTAATTCTACTTTGGTAGGTAAAATTTCCAGATAAAATCATTACATAGTTTTTTTGTTTGTTTTTAATAAAATTGCTCTTAAGTTGGAAATGCTGAATTATAGCTAGCTAGGGTGTCACACTAAGTTCCTCGGAAGTCCCCAGGAGGCATGCCTGCTCACTCACTGCAAGAGATCAAGGATCACAAACTCAAAACTCTGCAGGGAACGAACAAGTCATATAAACAAATGAAGCAGACTGGCTGTGAGATGTACTTTCTTTGCTTACCGTTTACTTTTATTATTGAAGAAATATGCTCTAATATTTTTCTTGTGATACATTTCTCCATTCTTGAAGAGATATCTCTTTCCTATATATTAACAAAAAATGTGAAATCAGGAAGAGTTATTCCAAATAACAATTGACACAAACCACCATATTTAGAAACAACAGGAGTAGTTAAGAATTCAGAAGTGCATGACTCATTGGAAAGAGGCAACCACTACTCAGTGCTAGTGGTTTGAGCGAATTACAGGCACAGATCTGCCAGTTACACAGAAAATTCAGACCTGAATGTAGAAGTGTTGATGTGCCCAAACAAAACTTGTTTGCTGACTTTGTGTTTACACATCTTTTTGTAGATCTCTGTAGATTTCAGTAATTTGCCCCTGAAAAATGTTCAAGAACTCTTGGAGTAACCTACACTGACCTGTGTGACATGGTTTTACATTGCTGAATCTCAGCCTTGCATCTCAGTTTCCTGGTGGCTGGGCTTTGCCAACTGTAGCTCAAGGTGTTTGGTATATTCTTTATTTTTGCAGTCAGATTAATGGCTTCCCAAAGATGCCCACATCATAATCTCTGGAATCTGTGACTATGTTATATTAAATGCAAATGGAATTGAGGTTGCTAATTAACTGACCTTAAAATAGGAGGATTACCCTGGATTATTAGGATCAAATATAATCGTAGGGTCCTTAAATGTGAAAGAGAAAGAAGAGTTTGTGTTAGAGTAATGAGATGTGAGAAAACCTCAACTAGCCATTGCTGTTTTTCAGGATGGAAGGGGTCATGACCCAAAAAATACAGGTAGCCTCTAGAAGCTAGAAAAGGCAAGACAATGGATTCTCTCCTAGAGCCTCCAGAACACAGCCCTGCCAGCACCTTGATTTTAGACTGGCGAGACCCATTTCAGACTTCTGACATCCAGAACTGTAAGTAGTTCATTTATATTGTTTTAAACCAATATATTTGCAGTAATTTGTTACAGTAGCAACAGGAAACAAATACACTCACTCAGGTAATTCCAGTGTTGCTATTACTGACTCACCTTGATTATTAACCTTCCCACGCTTTCCATCTGCTAATTGACGTTACTGAAATTTGATCTGTCCAATTGAACATCCCTTTTTACCTACCCATGTGGTCCTAAACTATCTTAGATACCACGAACTTTGGTTTTATAATCTATAATATGCTGACCTCATAGCCTTGATGGAAAGGTAAATTTAAATATTGCATGTAAAGCAAGTACTTAGTGTCTGACTCATAGTGAGATTAAAAAAATCTAGATAATATTGTGTTTATTATTTTATCCTTGTTAAATTTTTACACTGTTTTGTCAGGTGATGTAGCTCCTCAGTTACAACTTTCCTGCCTCACTCTGGAATACAGTTATGAATCCATAATCAAGGCTTTACTCTGTTTAGCGACATTCGCATTCATCCTTTTCCTTCGGGCTGATCTTGGCCCATAAGCCATACTTTCTGTATTTACAGGTCAGGGTCTCTGCCCTTGTGCTGGCATATCACAGTCAGCTTTATTTAGTAGTCACAGGAATCCCACATCTAACACATTGACTATTCTCTGTTGTCAAAGATTAGAGCATTAAAAGTGATGTTGTTAGGATGTAGAAATTCATGCACTCAGAATGATGCCTAACACAACTCAACAATATGTGTATAATGTGTCCTTAAAATGTGTGTTTATAATGTGTCTTTAAAATAAAATTATCTTACTTCCAAAGCATGTCCAATTCACCACTGGTGGATGCAGCAAAGTTTTGACAACCCTTGATAAAATATCTGATAAAAATATTTAATAAGATATTTAGGATAGGAATTAAGACCAATCGCTTGCATTTTTTTCCTCTCTGACTTGCTGCCAAAAAAAAGGTAGAAAATAATAAATTATAATAATAATGATAAAAATTTATTGAATACCTCTAGTTTTCAAATGCACTGCTCTAAGACCTTAATTCAGATTAACTCATTTGATACTTCTCTCTTTTACAGAAGGAAACTGAATCATAGAGAGGCTAAGTACCTTGTCCAAGACCAAGATAGTAAATGACAAATTCAGGGTCTGAATCTTGGTAGAAATACTAGAACTTGAAATTTTAAGTGCCACATGATTCAGACAAATAATGACAAACCTCAAAATAATGTGTATTATGGGCATTGAAAATTATTGTTATATTATTTATTGAAGACTATGATTTTTAAGTTTTTTAAAAATAATCATCTTATTTGATTTTTCTGCCAAGAGAAATACAGAAGGTCTGTATTACAGAGTTAAGAAACAACAATATATTATGATTTATTGAAATAGTACTATCTTATAAATAAAAAAGAAAATAAATAGATTACAAAGCAGCATAACTATCTGATACAGTAAGATCTTGGAATTTCATTAGTTTTATGGAAATATATTTAAAATATCAGCCTAGTAGCTATTAAAAGGCATAACGGTATAGATGAAGATTAAAAAGTCAGAAATCAGAGATAAAACAGCATTTACAGATATGTTCTGATGTTTTTATTAACTACATATTCAATTTTTGAAAATCACTTTTTATTTCCTTTTGAGTAAGATGCCCACACATTTTTTATTACAAATATTATAAAGAGGTTTATTCATCAATGACCCATTTCTGCTCTTGATTTTCTAAACATTTCATTATATCAATTTTTCTATTAATTTCAATGAACAAAAAATGTTTAAAATCCACATTAAGCAGATTCTAGGGAGATTTTTCTAGTATAATGTTATATAAGGTAAAATGTGTTTTCTATGCTTTCTATATTTGTATAGTTGTTTAACAGTGTCTACAGAATCTCCAAGAGCAGCTGCATACACGTGCGTGTATTGTGTATATATGCACTTATATATATACTTAAAAAGATGAATGTCATCATTTTGAGTTATGTAATTCTCCTAAATAAGACTTACCAAAGAGATAAGGTTTGCCTTTGATTCAATATTAGCATTGACTGATGCATCATTTATAAAGCTATCTCCAAAATTAGAAAATTTTGGTGTGTGCATTATGAGAAGCACTATGAACCTTTTCATTCTTTATCATATGACATGGTTAATTACACAGTGGATAATTACAAACATGCAATAAAAGCTACAAAGTGGCTTTAAATTTTAGCAACCTCATTTGAAAAAGCCATTTGTAATGAATTTATTTAATATATCATTTTAAATGTTTCTTTTGAGAATGTCTAAATATTTCAAGCATGATATTTTTTAAGAGCAAATGTTTTTTAATTTCCTGACCTGTTACATTATATATTATGTATATGATTATATATATGATTTGCAATAATATGCATAATAATAATACAATATATTAATAATAATATATATTATATATATGATTTGCATGTATTAGCAGGCAATATTATAAATAAGCCTTTTGAAGAATGAGTGAAATATAATGCCTTTAGGTAACAAAAGACACAGAATACATGAGAGATGCTTAGTTAACTTATGGAACACCAGCATTTTCATTGTCTCTTCTTTATTTACCACAGAATGACATTACATTTTGTGGGGCTATGATATTTTTTTTTTTAAGGAATGAAAACCAAGAAGTAGAAATTGGGCCCTAAAACACAAAATAATACTGTTCCACAGGTTTGAGATCTACTCTCTCTATCAAAAATGCTAAATTAACTGTGTTTTAAAACCAACGTGATAATGTTACTAATATTAGCATATTAAAAAAGTTATATAGACCTGGTTTAATCATGGCATTGACACTTACTGATTAAGCAAGTATGTACAATCTACTTCAACTCTTAGACCCTGATTTCTTATCTATAAAATGAATATAATATCTACAACATCAGAAAATAAATATTAAAATAAATTCAATAACATAAAATAATATGTTGATATATGCAAAGTAGTACCTGAGATCTAGTATGCATTGAAAAATTTGATCGTTTTTATTGACAATAGAGAAATGTTGTGTAATATGTTCCCTAAACCATGCACAGAATCAGTGGCAGTAAATACAAAATGTATTTTTCACAGGATGTTTTGTCACGTTTTAATGTTTTAAATTGGTTTTAAAATAATTTTAAACTACAATTTGTGCTTAGAAGCATAGTTTGTAAAAAGTGTAATGCACACACTACATTTACTGTGTTATACAAGCCACCCTAAGTAAACAAGTGACATTTAAGTAGCTATCTTGCTGTTCTCTGTGAGGCACTGTATATGTGAGAGCGGGTCAGCTTTTTGAAAACATTCTGTCATGAACTTTAACTGAGAAACATCAAAACAAGGTGGTTTCCCTCTTACCTATTATATTAATCTTCTTTCTATATGGTCTTAGAATAAAAAATGGTATGCTAGGCAGAAAAAATGTATTTGATTTTATTTTAAATGTTTCATTTATGAAAAAATAGTACACATTTTTCTCTTAGGTATACCACAGGTATTCTTAATTATCTTCATGGATATGACCATACAGTGTGGAATGGGTAACAAAGAGAAAAATTTCACTAGAACAAAGGAATAATATTAGAAATGTGTTAGGACTAAGGTTAAAAAACTGGCTACATAGGTCCGATTGTAGTGAACTTTGTGGGCTAAAGAGATGAGTTTAGTTTGGCAGCATTGTCACTAGAAATCTATTGGATGTAAGTTTAAACTTCAGTAGAAAGGTTCTAATTTACTTAGATTGGGGGTAAGTGGATTGTGAATTAAAAATTGGAATGAGAAAATTAAAGATGAAGATTTGGGAAGAATTTCTAAAGGTGAATTGTCACTATCAGAATATAAAAATAAATCTTGTGTAGTAGGAAAAAAAAAAAAAAGCCAGAAAACACCATGGTGAAAAGAATACTTGAGGAATATTGATCCAGCTGTAGGGGCAGTATGGATTCTGAATACTATTTTCCCAATTCATTCTGTTATATAATTATGAGTCTTACTAATAATTGCTACTCTCAGAAAATAGACTTGCCTTCTATCCTAAACCACGGCAAATGCTATTCTTCTACTGAAAGATACTTGTAGTGTGCATTGATGCGTGTAAAAAACATATTGAGAAAAAAAAGTCTTAACAGTGTTTTCAAAGTAATCAAACAGAAAAGTAATTCCAGGGATACCTTTTGTTTTACTTGGGTATGATTGCCAATTGTCATTGTAAACAACCATCCTAACAACCTCAGATAATTCAGATTCAAATAAAATACACCCAGAAAAGGTATCTACTCTGAATAACTTTGCATTTCTTTTGCTTGGTTATCCACACTTAGACATTCAATTCTGATATCTGAAATGGATAATAATTATGCTGATTATTCCATTGCTAATTCATATATGCATGGATGGTAGCCTATAAAAATGTACAAAAGTTCAATTCAGGAGGACAAAGGGATCTGGCAAGTGACGTCTCATGGTCAGACACAAAGTCTCCTGTCTTTATAGAAAGACCTCTAAGGGATTCTATGCATCAAAAATCCACAAGTATCTATTTTCTACAAAAAAAAAAAAAAAATGTTTCAAACAGCTGCTTACTTTCTATCTGTAACTTTCCTTTTCCATGTTCTTTCATTTCTCTGATTACATTAGGGAAAATCCTTGATTAGGAGCCAGTGGTCTTTAACACCTGCTAATCTCCCTTTGAACAAGGAGAGTGTTTGCCAGGCCGGGCCATCTGCAGGCAACAGAGGGCTAGAGTGGCACCAGGGGGGCAGGATGCAGTGGGTATTCAAATCCGCATATCCTGAATCTTTGAATCAAGAGGGTTTCCTTCATTGAACACTTGAGTGGGGTCTCCTAGCAGCTAAGGAAGCCCTGTAGATGTGTAATTAAAAGAGTCCATTATGCCCTAACACAGTGAGATTGTAGCTACTCCTTATTCCCATAGAATTGAGCCAGCTCCTGTGCCCACTGGGGAGTATGTGCTCATTCTCCAGGAAGTGCTTGGCAGCCCCTCCACTGTGGGAAGACAAATGTGAAGGGCTGTAGTATGTTCCCCTGCAGTGGAAAGCAGCTTATACATTGTTGAAAAGGATGTGGTGTTTAAGCTAGCACCTGGGCTCTCCTAATATCCATGCCTGTCAAGCCTGGCTTAAAATTTAATGAGATCTTTTGTAGAAAGAATATTCTATACGTATTTTTAGTACACATCAAATCTTCGACCACTAATGAAATAATGAAAACCCCATATCTAATGTGATTGAAGTCAAGAAATATTAGCTGAAGTTCTCCATCCTCTGTTTCCCAGATCTTTTACCTTCATTTTGTCTTGTAATTTAATCAAAAACATGTATTGTTCATGCATTATATGCCAGGCACCATTTATGAATTAGCAATGTAATAGAGAATAAGATAGAAATGGTCCATGCCTCTGTAGAACTTATAGCTAAGGGCAGAAAATAAACAGAGAAGACAAGAAAGAGTTACTATGGAAACAAAAACATATTTCAAATAAAGGAGTGTGAATAAATTAGCATCACAGTCAGGTTTTTTTTTTACCAATTTGTTACGACAGTAAATACAGTAAATTTTTAAATTAAAAATATAGAGATATATGTAAAATTTATTTATGAGAACATGCTGAGGATTTTGGTTACGGAGATGTAGTGTATATCCTGAAAGTGTATCACAAAACTTCAACAAAGTATTCTTCAACTGCCGATTTTGTGATTAAGGGGGGCATGGATTCATCAAAAACCATAAATGAATGCATTAATTGAAAAATTTTTCCTAGGGTAATTAAAATCTTATTGCACCTTATAGAAACAAACATTCTGGTTTTGTTTTGCTTTGTTTTTTTAAAATTTATTCTACTTGGTGTTTCTTTATTTGTGAAACATTTTAATATTAAGTAAGGAATTTGCTTACTGTGGATTGTAAATGTAATACCAAAATCATGATTTAAGGAAGGTTGTATCATACAATAGATAACTTAATATTAGTTTAAATTCAGATCCAATGTATTAGGATATTATTAATTTATTTTCTGCATACTAGTTCTTAAATAAATTGGACAATGAAGTTTCATGACCCATTTGAATGTGAGATTAAAACTCTGAATTATCTTCTTAAAATATGTATGTACCACTGTTTTTCCACAGACTCCATGTCCTCATCAAGATATATAAAGTAGGGTTTTGTCATTGACCCTACCTTATTTTTGTCGATGGATAAGATTACAATATAGAGAAGGAAACTGGCAAAAGTATGGAAGTCACCATACTAGAAAAAAATAACATAAAGTGTGTTTGGTAACCTGAGACAATAGACTCAAAATAATAATACTGAACATACGATAGGGAAAATATAAGGAAGGGTCTATATTTAAGATAAAATTATCACAGGAAGCAATACTGCCTTTTATTTACTTGCCACTTATTTATTTATTTATGGGCACGCATACCGAGGAGTTCTAATAATAAGTGTTGGTTCCATATTTATGAAAGTTCTGCTGAACTAGAGAGCGTACAAAAGGAAATATGACAAGATAATAGTGCCTGCAAGCAGTCACTTGAGCAACATCTTTTCAAATACCTCAATCCTCTCTCTGTGATGAGGTAGGAATTAGTAGCTGTTGGTGCATTTTTCCATTTGATGACAGGTCCTTAAGTGCAAGCACTGTTTAATTATTTATCCCTAGCACGGTGCTCCATAAATATTTGTTGAGTAAATGAAGGTATTTTACAGAGATTAAAAAAACCACAAAATAAAGAGAAATGCTCAAATTATTAGTTGACAGAGACTAGTGGGCTCACATCTTTGAAAATGCTTCAGTAAACAATGAATTATTATTTATTAGGAAGAAGAAATATTTGAATTGAGAATGAGATGAATATAGACAATTTCTAAGGTCATATTCTATTTGAGTAGTATATGATGCCTTCATAAAAGGACACTCCCTTTTCTTCATAGAATATAATGTGTACAAAGAAAATTAGGGATTTATTGGTTTTCTATCTAATAATTTATATATTAAAATGATGATACCTATATTTCCAATAAATTTATTAATGTTCCAACACAGACAACCATTTAAACTGCAAAATATTATCTCTTGATAGAAATTGCAAAATAAACCCTTTTGGGGGTTTGTAATAGCAATCACTACAAATTTCCAAGTGAATGCTATAAAAAAAGTACAGTTGCAATTTCATCTTCAGATGAAGCATACCCAAGGATCTTGGCTCAATGAAATTATCAGTAATCAACACTATAGAATCTGGAGATTGCTTAGTCTGAAACAAAAGTTTGGAAAATCAAACAGAAGGAAATCATACCAATGTTAAAATAATTGTTTTGATATTAACAAAATACATTAAGTGCACTTAAAATTTTCTTCTGGTGTATATATACCAGGCTATTTCCATCTGAATTTTAAACACACAATAAAGTATACAATGGAAGTTCATTTTTATTGTGGGAACCAATGAAATTGTGCTAGTATCAGGCTGTTTGCACACATTTTGTATATTGGCTTTCAATCCATGCAAATGTATTATTTCATTAGGAAGCATGATTTGGCTCCATAGATTAACATAATTTGTGTGTGTAATTAGGAGACTGTACTCTCAAATCCTTCCAAAGAATGTTGTTGATAAATTAAGATGACAAAATGAGCTCATGAAACCAGTTTTAAGGATAATAGAACAAAGAATACAAAAATGAAGAAAGATTAGAGAAGAGCCATTTTTCGTACAAGTAACATATTCAAAAGGCAGAATGTTAACACAAATGATGATAATCAATAGTTTATATGCTGCTTTTGAATGTCATCTGTAATACTATATATAAAGAAAAACTTTGATTTTTTTGTTTTTTGTGTGCTGTTTTTACTTTAACAGTACACAAAGAAGAAGTCGAGTCCATTTATAATCTTACAAGAATAACAGGTGGATGAAATGAAGAAGGATCATTCATTGTGTTACCATATCTCCCTTAGAACTTTCTTGTTTCTCATTTTTAACTACTGAACTTATTAATTGTATACCCTATAAGGAACATTTGTATTATCTCTGCAATCTACACAGTGCAAAAGTTCATTTAAAAGTTACTATTAATAATATATGCTAAATATTGTCTGTCAAAAATGTTTTCACTGGCATTGCATTTCAGGATGGCAGGTTGTAACTCATGATACTCAGCACCTTTCAACAGTTTTTCAATGCTCTCATTGTTATTCTCTTAGTTGTTAAATCAGTGAACCCCTTAAAAATCATTATAAAACCTTCGTGTAAACTCCAAACACTAAATGATTGACTTGAGAAACAAGAACAATGAAAGTTATTTGTTGAGTCACTGTTATGTGATTGGCAGTTGGGCTTATAAACAAAACAATGGAAATAAAAACCTCAATTTCATTTGATAAATATTTACTGGTTTAACATGGTTCTCATCTTAATTTGGCTTCCCAATCAGAAAGAAATGTGTTAGCTAATGAGTTGATACAAATTTCCGGTCTACTTGGCAATTAGAGTTTTCAAAATAAATTAATATATAATCCTTCTGGATAATTAACCAATCATTTATTTTTACATTTGATTTGCATGAAACTAATCATCAAAATCTACTCTTATTCAGTGTATAATAAGAAAAAACAACAGACTGACAGACTGTTTTCTCTTACTATACTTCCAACACAACACAGAACATTTCTGACCCCACATGCATGGATTTTTTTCCCCAGCCACCAAGCAATTCTCCAGCAGACACCAATTAGGTGTTCTACAATTTAAGGTATGATAAAGAATATAGATGAAGAGCCCACTCAATTCATAGGGTGAAGTCTGGAGCAGCCATGAGCTTCTCTCCACATAGAGCTGGGATGCATCATGCTTCTAACATGTGGATGAGTTCACCAACCCAGAAGCTCTCTGAACCCTGTTGTTCAGGGGATTTATGGAGGCTTCATTAGATAAGTATGATCAATTAACAAATCAATCTCCAGCCCTTTTCCTTCCCAGAGGATGGGAAGATGGGGTTGAAAGTTCTAAGCTTCTAATCATGGCTTGGTCTTTCCTGTGACCAGTCCCCATCCAGGAGCCCACTTTTGTTCTAATTCCTCATTAGAACAAAAGATGCTCTCATCACCCAGAAAATGCCAAATGCCAAGGGATTTAGGAGCTCTGTGTCAGAAACTGTAGACAGAAGCCTATATATCTGTATGTGTGTGTGTGTGTGTGTGTGTGTGTGTGTATTTTTTCAGACAATTCAGCTTTTTCAAAATAATTCTGTAGCTTCCACTTTTTTCCATGAAACTGAGGTCACGCAACAAACAAAAATGTACGTGTGTGTGTATATTTCTTATTACTTCACACTCAATAAGCTAAGAAAATGTGTTTCAAATTTCTAAAGCATATATATCTATATCCCTATGTCATTAAAAGAATGGACAGATAAGTAATAAAAGTCTAAGGACACAATAAATACAGAATATAGTACAATGACATATTCTGGAATCAGTTAAAATTGGATTGATAATTGATGGATTACATATTATAAAAGGAAGTGATGATAATTTAGTAATGAATTCTGAAATCAAAAGAATAACATGTAGTTTCCCTGGTAGATTAGTTCTGGTGGAGTGTGTACTTTCAAAAAGAAAACATGAAGAGAAGTAAACTTTATGACCATTTACACCTTCTGATAACACAGCATTTATTTTTCAGTTGTCTCTCCAGCCATCTCCACTCCACTTTGTATATGCCATTCCTGTCAAGACTTTATTATGAATTCACAGAGAAATAACCAACACCTCCACTTAAATTTAGAGAAATTATGGGCAAACTATGTCAAAATGTGGTAAAGGGATATAACCATAGAAAGAGACAATATAAAATGTCTGTTCACCCAAAACACAGAACAGATAGTAGAAGCAGAAGGCATAGACCTGAACTCCAGGATAGGGGAAAAAAGGATGAAAATGTGTTTCATAAATGGCAAGATGGAGAACCAGGCTCCCTGTAAAGGAATGGAGCTAGGGTAGGTTCTCCATGCCTGTGAAAGGAGGTTAAATACCCACAATTATGTAGGTCCATATCCAGCATTGAGCTGTTGCATAGTGTAACAGGATGAGCAGGAGAAGCCACATGATCAGGACTATGATCAAGCCAGGCACTGCTTATAGAACTGGATCAATACTATCTCCACAGAATGAGATAGCCCTGTATTACCAATATAAGTCCAGATTTTGATATATAAAACCTGATTTACCAGGTGGATGGAAGCATATAATTTCTGACATGAAGAGGATGTCATGGTGTTATGGTGTTAGAGAGAAATAGATTTAGGAAGAAGGTGGAGGAAGGAGAAAAAAGAAGAGAAGTAGCTCCCAAAATGAGATTACAACCCAAATTTCACAACATACCAGAGAAACTAAATTAATGACTAATAGCCAACAATTTCAATAAATGTGTTAATCTATGTTAATGAATTAATTTTAATGTGCAATGTGAAAAGGACATAAAATAAGTGTGTTAAAGAACCCAAAGAAAAAAAGTATAAATAACCACAAAGAAAGAATAATAGCTTATAAAGGTGTAAGAAATAGACATAAATCAAGAACTAATGGAATAGAATTGAGAAGATCAAATAGGAAATTATAGACATACCCATGTGTGTGTATATATTCATTATTAATATGGTGGAAAAAACACAGGTTAGATCAGACACAACTAAACACAGAATTAATGAAAAAATAGATAAGAAAATTAAAACATTAAAATGAATTTAAGAAATGGAGAAGAGATTGAGATGCTCCAACAGATATCTAATGAAAGTTCCAATAGAGCAGAGAACACAAGAATACAGAGGCACTATTCAAAAAAACAAAATGCCTGAAAATTTTTAAGAATTGAAGGAAGATTTAAATCCTGAAAAACAAAGTAAACATCTAGCGTTGAAGAGGAAAAGTAAAATACATCCACATCCAGAAATTTTATATGGAAAGTAATTACAGTGATAAAGAATTAATAGAAGTTACTCAGGAGATAAAACAAATGATCTACAGATAAATGACATTTATACAATAGAAATTTTATGAGTAAAAATTTATTTTAGAAACAAATTGGATTAATATTTTCAAAATAATGAAGGAAAATCATTATCAATTTTGAATTCTATACCTAGCTAAGCTACCTCTTAAAAAATAAGTAAATAATAGGGACATTTTGGCCCATGGAGATAATAATTTACAACTTATGGTTTCTAGTAAAAGCACTAGTGAAGTATATAAATTTCAGCATGAAAAATAATTACCCTGAAACTAGAAAAATAATTCAGAGAAAATACAAGCTAAAATTTTGTCAAAAGATGCTGGAAAATAGAAATGAAATAATAAATATTTTAAACAACAAGATATGACGGACTCAGTAAAGATATGAGATAACTCACAGAAGACTTAAGAACACTGAGGTTTACCTCTTTTGAGAAAGGGGAATTAAGGCACTGTAACATTAGACCCAGGAAATTATGAAAGTAAGTGTGTTTGATAAAATACTGAAGGTAATTGATAACATAATAGAAATAAAATGTATAATTTTCAAATAAACAAGAAAGAAATAATCCAAGAAAAGTTCAGAAAGAATTTAAAGAAAAAGAGAAAATCATAATCAGGACAAAACATATTTAAAAACAGTAGACATGAGTTCAAATTTCTCAGTAACAACCAAAATTATAAATAGATTTTAAGTCATTTGTTAAAATGCACAAATTAGATATTTTCTAAAAATTTCAGCTATATATTACTTACAGATAATATATCTTAAGCAATAAAAGGACACAGTAGGTATGAATATATAACAATGAAAAACAGTTTCACCATGTCTTCTTACAATATTCTGATTTTTCAAACTTATTTCATTGGGCTTAATATAAAAGCATCATTCACATGTTATATAATTAGTTCATATATTTTATGAAATTAATCTATGTCAATCAACAGTTTTTCAGTGACCTGTTCCAGCAATTAAGCATACCTTATTCTTAGGAAACTAAATGAAAATTTATATCAAGGCACGTATTCATCATCAGCTTAATTACAAGAAATAGTGAACATTGTCATCACTTCCTTTTCTCGTTTAATCATGGTTTCATTTAGTTCTTTAAATATATTTATAGTGGCTACTTTAAAGGCCATGCCTTTCAAATGAGGCATCTGTTCGTTTTCCCTGTTTTTGTTGTCTACTCTTTTATTATATAGGTCATACTTTCCTGGTTTTTTTGCACATCTTATAGTTTTTTGTTGGAAATTAGACCATTTAAATTATATGACTGATCCTCGTTATTCACAAATTCTGTATTTGTGAATTCACCTATTTGCTGAAATTATTTGTCACTCCCACATCAATATTCACTGTGCTTTTGTGGTCTTTCACTGATAGGAACAGAGTAGTGAACAATTTCAGTCTTTCAATGCGCGTGTTCCCAATCGAGATTGAACATGGCAACTTTCACTGTTCCACTCTCATATTGTAAACAAGTGTCCTTTTCATGATTTATTTAGAGCCACTTTTTTGTTCTTTATGTCTGTGATTTCTCTGTTTAAAACGACCGCCTATCATACATAGTGCTGAAGTGCTGTCTGATGTGTCTAAGCGCAAGGAAGCTATGTTGTGCCCTACGGAGAAAATATATGTGTTAGATAAGCTTTGTTCAGACATGAATAACAGTGCTGTTGACCTAGAGTTTAATATTAACGAATCAACATTACATACTTTATATAATCAATATATATTACACAAAGTTCCTTCAGACAGAAACATATAACTAACAAAGTTATATATTGATGGGTTGACAAACATTTTGTGATCTAAAGCTTGCAGGAACCTAACCCTGTATTTTTCTCAGGAGCAAATAGTTCGGTATTCACAAAGTCAGTGTTTGGGGTGACTTCATGATAATTACCATGAATAATGAGAATTAACTGTATATCGTAGCAACCCTGTGTACTGGTCTTCCTCCTTCTCCACCTCCTCCACCATCCTGGCTTTGTTACTGTTATTAGCTTGTTTATTTCTTTAGTGACTGCCTGGATTATTTTACTGAAGACTGTTCCCCCTCCCTACTCCTACCTTTACTCTGTAAGGCGAAGCCTCTGATGCTGCTCACCACAGCCTAGAGTATGCCCACAGGCACCATGGAATGACAGTGGTTTGGTAGGATTTTCCTTCCCTGGCTGTCTCTTTCCCTGAACACACCCAGCTGCTAAACTCCACTAGTTGCTGCCTGATTGATCAACTGTTTTCAACAATGCCGTTGGCCATAAATTGATTTATAGACCAATCCAGGCTCCTTTGAGGAGACAGTTCTTGAGCTCAGTGTTTAAGATTTGTTATGACCCCAAGAGGGCTCTTCCAATGTCTCTTTCCTTGTTCTGTCTACAAACTAACAGAACTACAATTATCCTACATCTCCAATGAGTTTGTCGATTGCCTTCCAACTGTCTTTCACAACAACTTTTACTGTTTTGAGAGTACCTTTAGGCTTGATTTTCTCCATGCACAGTTGTAAATTATGTCATTTCCTTTGGGCAGGGTTAGAGCCCTCTTCTACAGTCTGCTTCCCCTTGGCAAGATCTCTGAGCCACTGCCCTGGCTCTGCGGAGAGGACAATGATGCTCTTCTCTCTGGGCCAACCCTGGCACGGAAGTTAGCCTCTGCAATAGGCAGCTAGGGGCAAGCCAAGAAATATTGACGTCCTGTTCCTCTCAGGAAGATTATCTTCTGACTAGGAGCTGGGCTAAGAGTGCACCCTGTGTTTTTGGCTGTAACAGATGGGATGGAGTTTCCCTGTCCTTGAGCTGGAAGGATGGAGGGATGTTGTGGATTTGGTTGAAATAACACAGACTTTTGCAGTTCTTACCAACTTTTAGTAGATTTTCTTGAATAAATGTTTCTTTATTTGCTGAATGGCTCAGGAGCATTTCCAGAGAGTTTAAAGGATTGTTATTTTAAATAATTTTTACCAATTTCAGTGGGGCAGGTGTCGTCAGAGCACCTCACGCTGTCAGGTTGGAAGTGGAATGCCTCATTTACGTTCTGTGATATTTATAATAACACATTTGTATGCTATGCATTCAAAATCTTTTGTCAGTTCTATTGTTTGTGCTATTTGTGAAAGGATAGCAGGTCATGCATCATATGATATCTATAATGAACAACCTATGGTAGAGATTAGTTTCTTCCAAGAGTACTCAAACTTATGCATGCAGTTGCTAGTTGCTACCACCCTTAATTATTATGGCTGTTGTAAATTCCAGGTGTATTCATTTCTGAGGACTATTATAACAACGTACTGCAGATGGGGTGGCTTCAACAACAGAAATTTATTTTCTCACAGTTCTGGTGGCTAGAATTCTGAAGTAAAGGATGGACCTTTTGAGAGATGTCACAAAAGGATTTGTGCAAGGCCTCTCTTCTTGGCTTGTAGATGGCTGTCTTCTCTCTGTACATTTTTATGTCCAAATTTCCTTTTCTTAGAAAGATGCCAATCATATTGGATTAGGCCCACCCTAATGCCCTCCATTTAATTTATTTATCTCTTTAAAGTCTCTACCTCCAAATCCAATTACATTCTGAGTTACTGGAAATTAGGACTTCAGCATATAAATTTTGGGTGGACATGATCCAGACTATAACATTAGGTAATATAGGTCATATTAAGCTACTACTCAATTTACTTTAAAATATTTTTTAAAAAGGATAGTGCAAATAAATCTAGGAAAATATAGAACTATCAGGTAGTTCAATATATTAGAACCAAGTAGAATAAAAAACAAGCTGAGTAACAACGCTAATAAAATTTTAAAAACTCATTGCCTCTGTCTTAAAAAATGCTACTTGATCTATATTTTAGAGAAACATTTGAAATAACAATAATGCCAAAATGTGTTAACCATTTTAAAATATTAAATCTGCAAATTTTGCAGTTTGAGTCCTAAACACAGTCTAAAAAATGTAAGTCCTAAAACAGAAAGTGTGCTAGCTGGTTTTCAAATAACAGGTTACATTTTGATAAATAAATATCTTCAAAATTGAAATTTTAATATGTAATATTTTAAATAATTTTAATTTTAATATGGTTATTTGTGACCTAAGAACACTTACCTGATAAGACAGCAAATTTGTGTCATAAACTTAAATGCTGATATATTCTTCATTGATAGTCTTCAAGACAGGTATTAATGACTATTTCCCATTTGCTTTCCTTGCGTTCAGTGTTTGAATGAAAGTTACAAGATTACTTGACTGTATGTTCCAATACCCAGAATGTGTATGTATTCCTTTACTAAAAATTGAATATATCTTTTTTAAATGATAGATTTTACTACTCTATATCTTTGATATATTTTCCAAACATACTTTGAAAACATATTCTCTACAACTATAAAACAAAACATTATAGTGCCAACAGGCCAATTATAGTGCATTTTATAATTGAACTGTATTTTATTAAATAAGCAAAATGAACAAATATAGTCCGTTTTCTAACTGCTGAATTTTTGATTTCCTGTTACTATATTCTGAATATGTTTGTCCCCTCAAAATCCATATGCTAAAACATAATCACCAATGTAACAGTGTTAAGAGGTAGGGACTTTGGGAAGTAATTCAATCGTGAGAGCAGAACCCTCACAAATGGGGTTAATGATTTTATGAAAGAAGCCCTAGAGAGCTATTTTGCTCTTCTGCCACGTGAGGACATAGTGAGAAAGTCCCATCTATGAACCAGAGAGCAAGCTTTCCCCAGAGACTGACTTTGCTCACAATTTGATCCTGGACTTTTCAGCTGCCAGAAATGTGAGAAATAAATTTCTTTTGTTTGTAAGCCACTCAGTCTTAAGGCATTTTGTTATAGCAGCTCAAATCATGAGACACCGATCATCCTCTTTTGAGATGTACTTTTAGCTTTCCTTTTATTTGTACTTCCTCCAAATTCTTTAAACCAGAAAAAAAAGTCTATTAATTTCAATTAACTCAGTGTAGTAAAGCTGATATTGTAACAGAATCTTACTGTATAATCACCACATTGAAATTTCCAATTAGCCAGCTAGTAGCTAATACTGATTTGGTCCACCATTGCTATAGGAGGCGGAGGGGGAAAACTGAGCCTGAAAACTGAGCCTGAGAGGGTCTTTGCCCCACAATCTCCAATCCAAATCAACAAAAATCATATCTTTGCTCCTTTCCTCCTTCCCCTTCATGGGTCACTAAGAGGCTAATTTTTAATTCCAAGTTCTTAGAATGGTTTGGACACAATTATTGAGAAATCCATTGTGATGGTTAATTTTATCTGTCAATTTGACTAGGCCAACAGATGCTCAGATATCTGGTTAAACATTTCTGAGTGTGTCTTTGCAGGTGTTTCCAGAAGAAATATTAGCATTTGAATTCATACTGAATAAGGCAGATGGTCTTCCCAATGTCAGTGGGCAATATCCAATCCATGGAGAGCCTGAGTAGAACAAAAAAAAAAAAAAAGAGGAAGGTTGAATTTGCTCTCTGCCTGACTGTTTAAGCTGGAACATCTATCTCCTGCTCTGGCACTCCTGTTTCTCAGAGTAGAGAAACTTCAGCCTGGAGCAAGAATCTACACCATCAGCCTTCCAACTTTTAGGTCTTTGAGGTAGACCACTGGCTTTTCCTGCGTGTCTAGCTCACAGATGGCAGGTTGTGGGGCTTTTCGACCTCCACAACTGCATGAGCCAATAGCCTATAATAAATATCTTTATATATATTTTATTTCTCAGTAAGAACTCTGACTAATACAATCAAATATCTTCTTCTAGCATATAAATTATAAGAGTAGGTCTACTGGACCTATCCTTCCTTGAATATTTTCCTAAGGTTAAATTTAATTTTTTTTTTCACTTAGAACCACTCTGAAGATATTCTAAAATTACATTTTTCTTTATTTTTTCTAATAACTTTAACAGGTCACTTAATATATTTTAACATTTCAGTTCCCTTTTGCCTATTGTCAGTACTACCAAAGATCATTTTGTTGTAGTTAAGTATTTTCTCTGATGGTGATGCCTTCATTAACCATTTTATCAGTTCCCTATATCTTAACTTCTTTAGATTAATTGAATAGATCACATAGTTTTAATATAGTGGACAAAGTCTGTTCAATCTTCAAAAGCCTAAATTCACTTAATTATTTTAGGGAATAGAATGGCTATGTTGTTTCAATAGGGAACACTGGTCTCAAGTAAACCAAGCAGTAAAATATAAATACACTGATACAAATCCATCTCTCTTCTTTCAAAACCAACTAAATTGAATGTTCTAGTTATGAAGATCTGATCATATCATCTGTAGGTGCTTATAAATTCATTAAAAATTAACCAATGGGAAATTACATAAATCATCGCTTGACTGTACTTGAAACATTATTTAAGTAATCTTGGTCAACTTCTCTTGTGTAGTGTTTAGCACAATTGATTTGCAGTTATGTAAACTAGACTTTGAATTCTGTCTATGGCACTTACTGTGTGATTTTGAAAAAGTACTTAGCCTTTATAAGCTTCAGGTTTTCCAGTTTCCAATGAGTATAAGGCCTCAATCCTAACACTCAGGGAGGCTGAGCAGGAGGATCGGGAGGATTGCTCTAGGTCAGGAGTTTAAGACCAGCCTGAGCAAGAGTGAGACCCCCGTCTCTACTAAAAATAGAAAAAATTAGCCAAGCATGGTGGTGTGTGCCTGTAGTCCCAGCTACCTGGGAGGCTGAGGGAGGAGGATCGCTTGAGCCCAGGAGTTTGAGGTTGCTGTGAGCTAGGCTCGTGTTGTGGCACTCTAGCCCAGGCAACAGAGCGAGAATCTGTCTCAAAACAAAACAAAAAAATAAATAATAAATAAAAATAAAATGAGTATAATAATATGTACTAGATTAAAATAGGTGTACAGAGAAATGCAGAGTGGGAGAAGAGAGGACTTCCTGTGTTTTCCATATCATCTATAAGACTGCTTTCCTTCCTGAGACCGACTGCATGCTTCCTCTTTGATTTAGAAATGCCTTAACAAGGACAGCCCAAGGGCAATAATAACAGCTTAATATAAACAGTCACTTGGCAAAGTAGGCTTTGTTCTAAATATTTGTAAAAACATTTTATTTGTTGCTCACAATAACCTTATAACGTAGCAGATATAACTAATTCGACCCTAGAGAGGAAGACATTGGAGCACAGAGTAGTCATGTAACTTTTCCGAGGTCCCGTGAAAAGCAAATGGCAGAGTTGAAACTTAATTCAGCCCTTAATAATCAAGTGTATTCCACTTAATACTGGTATCCTTTCAGTATACATCTCGTCTGCTGAATTTTGCTTGAATTTGGTTTGTGACAATTGCAACCAAAGTTCTCCTAAAGTGTACCTCACACACAGTACTTAAAATGCCTTCAAAAAATGGCAGGAATCACCGTAGCAGCAGTAATCATACTAGAAGTGGCAATGACGACAATTATTATTATTAATACTAAAATTGAATGATCTATTCAGTGGCATGATAGTTTATATCAACATATGAACTACTCTAAATTGCTGAAGGCAAGTTTTTATTATGTAAATTTAAAATAGATTCCAGTAATGAACCAACTACCACTGTATAACAACAAAAAGAAAAAAAAGACAGGGACATAAAGTAACTCAATAAGCTGAATTTAGATATGAGCATATATGTGAACTAATATCACTGAATAGTTTAGGAAAAACTGTCAACACATAGTGTAGTCATTGTAAGAATTAAGTCAAATAAGTTTTAAATTTAAAACTGTTTCAACAAGCAATTTTGCTTAGTTTTTATTTCTTCTTTATGTTTTCCTTAAATTAATGCAGAAATTCTTACGCTTAGGGAGAAATGTACTATAAATTGTTGCCCTAAATGTGACAACACATTTGCAAGTTATTAATGCGCTTATTAGAGAAACAGTCTGTATTTCCTTTGAAAACCTCATAGTGCGTTTTTCTTGTTAAGAAAATCTTCAACCTTTTGCCTTAAGCATTGCTTTTTCTGGGTGATACAATCCCAAAGAGCATTGGTGATGAACAATTTTAATAGAAAGTATAAAAATACTTTTTTAAAGGATACGCTCCAATGAAAATAATTTATTTTCTAACAGACAATATTTTTCTCAGTCTCCTTGGTTTTTTTCTTCAAGACCAAATGTGTAAATCTCATTTTGTTTTTGGTGTTCTCCGTTCATGATTAGGTAGAGTTTTTGATCAATCTAGTCATAGTTACAGATTACCAGATAAAAGGTTCAAAAAAGATTAACAGATAATGTACACAAGAGACACACACACAATAACATTATACAATTGGAGACATCTAGGAATTTAGGATTTTGAATCACTTTTTTTCTTTATTTTCATTACTCTTTCAAATACTATATTATTAAAGTTTCTAAAGGTGGTCTGTTTATAGCTATATCAAAATGTAAAACATTAATTATTATATGATCTACTTTCAAGTATTATACCCAACTATTATATTGGCTATAATGTATATTTCACATTGGTGAAAGTCTTGTCCACCCATTAAGTGTTAATACCATCACCATCTCCTACGTAGGGGTTGGAAAACCAGGGTGCCGAGTTCAAATTCAGTCTTTCTTCTGTTTTTGTTGGTTGTTCATACAATTATTATATGACCTACTTTCAAATATTATAGCCAAGATAAATATCCTTTATAAAACTGAGAAATAATGAGCGGAATATAACATATTTGTAAGTTAAAGTATATTTGCAGTAATTGACAATACTATGGACATTTCTTATCAAATATCAATGAGGATTTCTTCCTTCTACCTTTACTAGTTCATGGAATGATCTTTCCCTTACCAGCTAGATAGAATTTTATTGTTTTTCACATATATATAATTGTTTTCTAATGTAATAATACACTGACAGAATATGTAAGATAACTTTAAAATCTTTAAAGAACTGTCATAAATTTTGTTAAAATTAAAGTGGACTAAGCAATTCAAAGAATTTTAGGCCATTTTGAACAAAGATGTAATGAGCATTCAAATAACTTGATATTCTTTAAAGAGAAATAATCTTCAATCAATATTTACAACTTCCTCCATATTTTGTAATACTTCTGAGACTTTTGTAAAAACTGGAGTTTTAAATATGTAGTAGCGTAGTCATTGAAGTTGTATAAATGAAACAAATGGCCGGATAGATATCTTCACACATACTCAATTCTCCAAGCATTATTAGTTAAAGCGGCCACAGACAAAAGACTTCAGCAGGATAGCTAAGAGTTACATTAAAGAAACTTTTTTGGTAGAGTAAGAATCTGCATTTGTCTGATACATTTATCTGTTAAAATGGCAATAATATAAAATTTATAAGAGCCAAGGGATAGGGAAGGTGAATTAAACTTTGTGGCTCCTACAATTCTGTCACATAAATCTGATCCAAAACATATGCCACAGAATATTCATGTAATTAAATTATTTTCTGTATCTCTTTATTGTAAAACATAAAAAAAATCATAAGAAGTCAATATTTTCTGGTCTGAGCAACTATATTGTAAGCAGATTTTACATGTGCTACTTTTGACAGAAAGAATGCAATAAGCAAATTATATAAATAACTCTCATGCCTGTTTAAGAGATGTTAATAATGGATCCTATGTTTAAGGAAAAAATAAAAGCCCTAGGGTAAAAAATTCCTATGCGTGGACTCCAATAGAACCATTATATGGATAATCACACAGAGAACAAGTAGTTCTAATTCATGTGGAGACCTGAAGATATAATATATAGAATCCTAGTTACTCAGAGATATGGCGGGAACTTCATTAAGGGTGGGGTTCAAAGTAAAAGTAGAAACATACTCTAAACATGAGTGAAACATATACATGCAAGAATGTAAATGCAGTGAAACTGAGTAATGATGACTGATTACTTGTATATTTGTAGTTCCAAGTCACACTGCAGTAAAATTACTCTCAGTGTATACATTCAATGAAATACTTGTAATAGGTGACTGACTCTCATATCCTGAAAAAGACACTCTGCAAAATATATATTTAAAGTAATACTAAGTATAGGAAGAAATTCTGATCCCGAAAAATGATGATAAAAAAATTATTCAAACAACAATTAAATGTTCAGGAATTCTTCTGTTTGCAGAATCGCTTTAGGCCACATTTAGTTACAGAGGTTATGGAGGCAAATCAATACAGAACAATGCCCCATTTATTCTACATTGCTGGGTAATGAGGTGTTCCAGGAAAGAGAATTTTCCCAATAGAAATTTATCCATCCAAAAAATGTTTTTATGGAAGCCAGTTTCTTCTACCAGCTCTTATGTCTTCTAGCCTTGTGGTCTTCTACCAGCATTTGTGTCTCTAATATTCAAATTCTCATCTGCAAGTTTGAAAATCCATTTCTAACTCTAAAGTTTATGGTTCTTTGAAATCTTTCTAAATAGTGTTATACTTACCTCCTTTTTTAAAGAGAGTACATGGCCTCCAAAAACTAGAGAATTTAAAGGATAAATGTTATAATTGCTCTCAGTTCTCTATTTTTAACCTAGGTAACACCCATACACAAAGAAAGAAGTTCCTGTATTTTCTCGTATTGACATTTTTTAAAAAGAGGATATTGGAGGATCAACATTTGTCCCTGGAGGTTTTCTGGGTGTTATTTCTAGAAACTAGCTCTGTATACAAACCTAAAAGTACAGAGCTGTAGAGACCTTCTGGCTTTCTTAGCCTAACCTCCTCACTATAGCATAAGGACAGTAGGCACCACTACACTGGTGAAATTCATGCCCACCCATTGAGTGGCAGTGCCATCACCGTCTCCTACACAAGGGTTAGAAAACCAGGGCCCCTAGTTCAAAATCAGTCTTTCTGTTTTTTTAATGAAGTTTTATCACAACACAGCCACGTCCATTAATTTATGTATTATCAGTGGCTGCTTTCACATTGCAATTGCAGAGTTATTTAATAATTAGTTGTGACAGAGACCAGAGACAGAAACATTTGGTCTATGAAGCCTAAACTACTTACTCTCTGTCCCTTTTCAGAAAACATTTGCTGACCTCTGCCTTAGATCAGCCAATTCACTGCCCAATACTTTTTTCACTATTCCCTAGTATGCGTTATTCATGTGCTAATTCCACCTCATACATAGGTACAAATAACACATAGGAACCTACAGAACCTGCTGGTAAGAGTCATGTTTTAGTGCTTTGTCTAAACAACATCTGCTCACATAAGGCAAAAACCCGAAGACCCCACTAGTTTTAGATCGCATTAATTTTAAAACACACTGTACCACATTGCTACACTTCGAATTAATAGGGTGGGAAGGATGGAGAAAGAGTGCATCACCCTTTAATCATGCTGTAGTACATGTTTATATCAATTAATGTACTGAGGAAGAAAGTATATGGGTTAGTTACTAGTAAAACTGACCACCTTGTTATTAAAATAAGAAATTTTGGTTAAAATTTTATTGTGTGGTAAATGTTTATGAGAATAAATATAAATTTTGCCTTCTTTAGAACTGAAAACCCATATAAATTCACTTACAGTGACAAATTAAGTAATGTCTTACTCAACAAGTAAGTACCACCCCCGCCACCCCTACCAAGGCACAAGCAATCTGTATAGAAGCTTGAGTAATGAGGAAACTCTGGCTGAAATTCAAAATGCTTCAGACAAGCTTTCTCATGCACAAAATACTGCTTTTAATTGGTTCTTAACTAAATTAATTAAGCCGGTATAACTCACTCTCCAGTCACAACTCAACTTGAAAAACACAAAGGAATATGGCTGGGATAACAAAAGCTAAGAGCCCTGAATTACTCTTGATTTTCATATTAACAAGGGAGTTCAGCCTAGAGAGAAAAGGTTAATTTGTTTTTTAATAGGCTTTTGAAAGACATGATCAGGTCTAGTGTGATAATTTATGGTTAATCATATGTTTAGAGGCAAAAGGGATCAATCTTTTAATATTAGAGCCATTTTTGTGTAACATAAAACAAAGTTCTCTTCATAGTAACATTGAAAGTCAGATCAAACTTCCTTTTTAAGCAAAGTTGGCAAACTGACAGCAAGGAAAGGGAAATTGTGAGCAGCAGCGTAGTAAGAATATCAGAATGGCAGAAGAACTCCCTGCACAAATCTCCTTTTCAATCTGTCTCCTCCTTCACCTTGCCCTAATGGCAAGTGAGCAAGGGTTCTGTTATGGACCTTCACAAAACAAATGAAAGAGGCAAAAAAATCTCTCTTGATCCATCATTGCCCCCAAACATGTAATTCCTGGAGCAGCCATTTGCTAAACTCAACCACAGTTACTTGAACATATTGGAATCTTGCAGAAAAACTCTTGCAAAGATTGATACCAGCATGGAAAAACAGCATAAAGCAATATAAGTACCCAAAACCTCATTGGGGACTTTTATAGGTTGGCTTGTATTTCCAGTAGAACCATCAGAAAGAACACATCCCTGCAGACACCTTGATTTCAAACTTCTAGCCTCCAGAAGGGTGAAACAATAAATTTGTGTGGTTATAGTTTTGGTTCTGGGCTTTGTCACAGCTGCCCCAGGAAACTCATACAGGACATTAGGCACAATCATTTTCTTCCACCACCTAGTGTTAGCACTTTGGTGTTAGCCCTTCAGGAAAGAGTAAGAAAGGTAGATAGAAATAAACAACGTTATATTGTGTGAGGTGCCCGCATCTAAGAATTTAAAAATCAATGTTATGTGGCTGGAGCAGTAGCACAATTTCAGAGATGGGAAACCATCTTATTTTGTGCATTCCCTCACATTGATTAGACTTGATGAAATCTAATGGCATTTCTGCCATAGAGACATAGATCTCTTATAAGTAGATTGGATACATGAAATCTCAGATAGAACGTTATGGTTTATCTCTTCTCACATAGGGTTGGTACATGAACAGAGATAGTGTAAGTATCTGATCGTAAAGGCTCCAATTTAAAGACCTTTCACATATAGAGTTGTGTTTTACAGAAAAGGTATTAGTAGAAATTAATTATTGTTGGTAGGGACTTTATATGTACGAAAGGATCTTTCAACTTGTCCTGTCCAAGCCCTTGCTCAAGATTATAGGGCTTTCTAGGCAATGGGGATGAAATTTAATTTGGTAATCACTGCACTGGCATTTTTCCTCTTAGCACTGCCAGGACCACTTGACTGCACCTGTAGACTCAGCTCTATCCCAGGGTCTGAGACTGGCTGATCTCCTGAATTTCAGCCTCTCAAACATCTGGGCCCAGCATTATGCCCTGACCTAGTTTAGATTGTACTTCCTGTGCTCCACAAAATTTATTTTATTTTATACTCACATGACTGTCTTCAAGTGAAACCAAATGTGTTAAATAGTGAATGGCAGTCAAAGCCCTTTCCTTTAGCTGTGGTGTTGTCTTACCACATCCTGATCATCCTTATCACTTACCAGCTGCAAGTTACTCCCATAACAGGGAAAGCAAATTCTTTATCCCCAGTGTCAAGTCAATCCTGAGTCTGCCCTAAATTTACTGATTTTCTCTTCCTTAATCTCACTTCTTACTTCCAGGAAAATTTATTAAAAATCCCAGTTTTCTAAGTTGCAATCTGAACTTTGTATCCTTTTGTTGTGTCCTTTTGCCAAAAACTTCATAACTCCTCTCTCTAGGTCCCTATGCTAGCTGATTGAATGACAACTTTGACCATTATGATAATAAAGGAAAGAGCAGAGACTTCATCCTGGGGGTGATAATTGCTAACAGTATCTGATTTCAAGGCCACAGACTACACTTTTGTGAAATGCATTTGTAAACAGGACCCAACTAAATATATGCTATGATTTAGCACAATTCTAGTAACTAATCTAGAAAAAAGAATGTGTAAGGAACATCTTTTAGAAAAAATATACTGCTCATTTCAAGCAAGGGAGAAGTTTTGGATTGAAGTACATGAAAGAGGAAAGTGACAATGACTAATGTATTTGTATCATCCAAATCAACCCTGGATGTCAACAGGGTGACAAGTAAGACTATCAGAGTTTCTTTAAATCTACCTTTACAGAGTGGGTAGCTATATGTAGGTGAATTTTAAAAATCTATACAAGTATTTGACAGAAATTATTATGAAAATATTTAACATAGTAAATTTATCTGTTCCTTCCATCTAGTCTACAAACTCAGATGGAAAAGCTATGGCTTCTATCGAGTGACAATATTCCCAAAGTCCTGTAGAAACAGAAACTCAAATAATCAATATTCAAATACAGGACATCTATTGATTAAATAAACATTCATGTATACCTATTATACTTTGTGCTATAATTATGCTTGTGATAAAGCAAAAATTTTCTTATTATATCACTGCGTCTTTGAAACACATGCCCTAAATAGAACAGAAAGATAATCATTTTTAAGAGTCATCATTGAATCCTTTTTTCTTTTCAAAACATGTCAAATTTTGGGTTTAGGCATTCAAATTGTTTGAAATTCAAAATATGCACTCAAATAGCATTAAATGATCATTTATGAACTCCTCTGAAACATTAGGTTATTATTTGACATGAGGAATTATAACAAGTTCACTAGATTAATTTTGATTTGTGGCTAGGTAGTAAATGTAAATATTACTCTTAGAATGCCTTTAACTTAGGAATCATACCTCAAATTTTCCATTGGAATCCATAGTCATATCCATAATTAGATTTTGTGACCTAAAATAAAACGTCCTGTTTTGTTTTATGTAATCAATATCCATAGTTGACAGGACAGATACATCAACAACCTTGTCATTATTTTAAGAGAAGTAACTTGCCTGTTTCCAATGATCCAAATAGAAGGAAGGTGCAGGTATAGAATGTCATAAATAAAATAAATCACTTTGCTTGTTAAAATCTAATTGAATACAGTAGGTACATTCAGTAGGGCTTTGTAAGTTGCCTTCATTAGGGAATTAAGGGGGAAAAAATGTAAACTCTAGGTAATTATAAGAATTTTTGTTAAACCAAGCCTTCCTTCCTTGTACTTGGTTCTCAATACCCTGATTTTTCAATCTTTGCACAAACTATCCAACCCACTGAGATCCAAGAGATTTTAATAATCTGTCTTTTGAAACATTCCTTGGACATTTATTTTTATTAATCCACCCATTCACTCCAATCTCCAGTTCACTCACTAAGCTTTTTGCTTTATAATTCTGTAGGATTCTGGCTCCATAAAGCCTCAGAGCTTGTGATAGCTTTCAGTACCATTCTTCAACATGAGAGTGTAGCTTTGAAATTTGCAGTCTCCATGAATCTCTGGATAATAATCTGATGAATAATGCCACCTGACTGCTCCAGGCTAGGACTCTCTGGGGAGTTATACCCTCACAGATTCACTAGGACCTACCTTTGATGGTTCAGACATTCATTTTTCTCAGTGTATCCAAGTGTGACCAGTCTCTGATTATCAGTGATCATGCTTAGAACAGATTGCTTTATATGCTAGAATGCTAATAATTTACAACTGGGTAGAAGAACTTATCATCTGCTTACCATAGTCCACTCTAAGTGAGCAGGCTTATTAAGATAAATAAGTAAAGATCAGGAGGTTGGCTAGTGAATATTGCATTATACAAGAGGAGTAGACTACTTTTCAAGAATTTCTATATCCTAACTGAAAACATCTTGCTTCCACTGCAGAGAAATTTTAGTTTAAAGGAAAGGAATTGATCATTAAGAGTATCATCTTCCTCTGAAGACACTGAGGAAAGTAACAAAATTCTTACTCATCATACTTCGATAATCCACTTTTGTTGCATTCAGAATTATTTCCCTACTTTTCCTTTCACAATATATGTAACCTTCATTTTTTGTCATCGTTGATAGATTTTTAAAATATGATAGAAAACTTCATTAATTTTATAAAAAAGTTTTGTCCAAATTACACCATGAATTAGTTCTGTAGTTTCTCAAACACCCTATCAAAGTACCATCATCATTCTTTACAGATCTAGAAAAAATAATTCTATGCTTTGTATGGAACCAGAGAAGACCTTGTATAGCCAAAGCAATCTTAAGCAAAAAGAACAAACTGGGAGGTATCAGTCTACCAGACTTCAAGTTGTACTATAAGGCTATAGTAAATAAAACAGCATGGTACTGACACAAGAATAGAGACATAGGCCTTTGGAACAGGACTGAGAATCCAGAGATGAAATATTGCTTCATTTATTTATTGATCTTTTCCATTCATTCATTCAAGAATAGCATAAATGTCTTGCTAGCTTAAAACAAGGAGAATAATATATATTTCTTCTTTCCGAACTTTCATTCAATCATTTTCTTTAATTTCCCTGGTTAATTATGAGACCTACTTGGAATGCAAGTTTGAACTTTTATCCTCCCATAGTCTATTCTGGCCTGGGTCAATTCCAATATTCTAAAGAATACCTAAGTTGATTCTAGGCTTATGTCCTAAAGTTTTGTATCATAGTAGATGATGTTTTTGGAAATCTGAATGGTCAGTCATCTGTCTTTTGTAGCAGGAAAAAAATGAATCCTTCAATAAGTCATCAAACTCTGTTCCAATATGGAATTTTCTACCAGCTCTGTTTCTGGAGCAAAAGTGGTCAATAAACTCATGGGGTTAGCCAGCTTTAAAACATCAGCTAAATATTCCAAAACATGACAGCATGTATTGTTATCAAAAAGCACAGAGAATTTGAGTATTGTCAGGGATATAAAATCTGGTCATTCTCCTAATTTTCCTATCCTATTAGTTCTCATAATTATGATGGGTTTTTAGCATGATATTTATGTTTTGTGTATCTTAGTCTATCCTAACTCTTATATTAGAATTTTATTTTTTAAATGGAACATGTTGAATGGCTTTATATTCTAAAGTCATATTAATTCCTCATTAATGTAGATGGACCAAAAATGGGCATATTTGGCCAGTTTTGCATCACTGTTTTGAATAAGGTTGTCAAAAAGTCAAGTAGAAATGCTCTCTCAACCTTGATATGGTTGCAAAAACTCATCTCTTCCTTCAGAAGTGTTGGAGTGTGATTGTTTTCTCCACAATTTGAAAGGTGAGTGAGTCATTATAGTCTCCAATATAGGGGAAAGGGTCATATACATTGCTGAAGAGAAGGCTTAAATATCAAATAAACAGCTTCAAAGTATAGTTTAATGCCATTCTTCACAAGATGAGATCTAGACTAATGGCAGTCCATCAATTTTAGAGATCTGACCCAGTTGTGGGTTTCTAATTATGGGTTCCTAAAGAGGTTATCGTGTTAACGAGATCACTGGGGATAGAATAGTAAATAATTCATCTTATTATACTGAGACTATACTTCCTAAAAAATAATTAATACATAAGTCAATTATATTACATGGTAGGTACAAGACATAATGCATAGGTGTGTTTTGTCTTTTTTAGTGAAACCTAGTACATAAGTGCATTTACTTATTAAGAAAGATAAATTAAGTAATTATTAGCACTATAAACAGATTCCTGGCTAACCTATAATAATTAGAACTTTAAGTACATTCAAATACAATTCAATTTAGAAAAGCTTGATTTATATATTTATTTTTTAGAAATATACAAATTTCATAAATATAATTCAGAAATGAATAGAAAGCATGCTTGTTTGCAATGTGCTTGGTCTAATTTTTCTTTGCAATTATACAAACCTCTGATTCTTACTGAACAATTAATAATTTTTTTGTTTATTTTATATCTTTTGTGGAAAATGTTGAAATTTATATATACAGCTATCAAGAAGTTTGCAAATGATACATTTGCAGAAAGAGAAATATAATTTAGGCTTGCAAAATTATTGTGAAATATTTTTATTCCAATTTGTACTTGTTTGAAGGTTCCTGTGTCTGAGAGAGAAAATCTACCTACTGGACCTGCCTCCAATAAGGTAGCAGAACTATAATTGGATTTCACCACTGCCCATAACTGATGCTCCACAAAAATTAGCAGAAGAATAAGGGCACTGCATCTTTGAAGCAATCTCTGATTTGTCTGTGATACTCCTTTGTGTCTGCCCACAAGAACAAAAAATGGCAGACTACTTGGATATTTAAGGAAAGAAATTGATCTCAACAGCAGAAAGATAAACTCAGTGTGTACATTTTATTTTGTTTGGCATTGCCTTTACACATAGAATAGAGAAGATGGCAGCTTTTGTCTCATGGTCCTTGAAACTTCTTTCTAATTGCTTTCAAAAAGTGACCAAGCCTTCAAAACCAAAGGATTCATTTATTCACTAACTCTTTAGTCAACATTCATGGAATACTTACTAGTGTGTTCATGAGCCCTATGCTGACCTGTCTACTGGAAATAAAATTGTGGGCTAAAACTGCCACATTTTAAATAATACAAACTGCTCAAAAATATTGCACCTATGAATCAATTTTAGTGTTTTTAAGGAATTACTTAACTGCTGGACTTTCTAAGTTCAAGTTTTAGAAAGGCCCTAGTTCAGGATTTGGAGAGCCTGAAATCTGTGAATAAAAATGACTACTAGTAAATATTCAATGTCCTTAGATAAAATATATAACATATTTCTCTAACAGTGCTGAGAAAAATTGACAGCATTTAATGGAAATGTAAAATGCATTTTCTGTGTATTCACAAAATATAAGAAAACGTGATTTGTTTCTAATTGTGACATTATTTTGTAAGACGAAAGGATTATAGGTTCAAATGTTGCCATTTAATTTACTACATAACAGGTTTTTTCTATTTAGTATAGAATCCAGGTAGAGCTTATGTGAAAGGGTGAATAAGAAATTGTTTGACATTTACCCATTCAGTAAATGTTGATTGCACTTATTCAATAGATTCAACACATTAGCAGAAATATTTTCTTAAAAAGGGAGAGATAGAAGCCTTATAAAATTGTGTGAAAGTAAAGCCGACATAATTTGAGAGCATAAACTAAACAGCCGAGGAGCACATGTAATGGGCCTACACAGGAAGCGTGAGTCCATATTTCTTTTCAACGAAGGAAGTGTTCACTTCAGACTTAGTCTGAAAAATGTGCTCTTTGTGTAAAAAGCTGGCAGGAAAGAATCTCTCCCTTTGTAGTAGCAAAAGCAGACCACAGAGGCAGCAAGTAAGAGAGACACAGAACAGAGTAGTAGCAAGATGAAAAGACAAACTCTTCCTCAGTGTAAGTAACCAATGGTCTATGTTTTGCTGAGCATACTAAAGGAAGGCAAGACCTAAGCATAGAGTTTATAATAAATAGTCTGTGTCTTATATCAATGTCAAACAATTGTATAAACACAGAGGGAGAATTTTCTGCAAATAAAGAAAAACATCAGTGCATATGATTCTTGGAGAAGAATAGAAAAGCGATTCCACAAAAACATTTTTGCAAAACCTGAGTAACCAAAGAACTGAGAGAGAAAATTTCCTAGACTCAAAAAACAAATAAATGATTTTCCCTAATTCCTTAGTGAGGAGAGTTAAAATTAATTTTAGAAATTTAATGTTTATTGTTTTCTGAACACAATCATTTTTATGTTACTTAGGATCTATTAAGCTGTATCATATTTTCACTCCACAGGACAGTGCAATTACTTTTATTATATTCATATGCACCTCTTTTAAATAACTCTGGATTAGTTTTCACTGTAATCCTGGGATTCTTTGTTTTTTGAAAACAAAATAACATCAGATAAGGACAAGTATATACATATATGTATGTAGGTGTTGTCAAAGACCAGCCTACCTAGAGACAAATAGAATGAGCATCTATAAGAAAAGGTTAAATAAATTAGAGTACATACATTTCATGAATATTATGCACCCATTAAAAAGAACAAACTGGATTTATAAAAGTAGTCTCAATGAGTTAACTAGAAAGTAGTCACAGGTGAAAAAGCAAAGTACAGGAATGTATGATGTGATTACATTTTTATAAAGTGAGCAGTGAACCCAAAACCCTTTGGATGTATATGTGTATATATATGCACACATTTATAGAATATTTATATAAAATTATATAAGCATGAAGAAAATAAAGAAGAGTCCATTTCGGATGGTGAACAGATTTCTGAGAGGAGTGGAGAAGCAAAGTGGTGCTGTGTTGAAGATAAGAAAAAGGAGGAAGAGAAAGCCACAGACAAAAAACAGGAGAAAGAAAGGAAAAATTGTTCCTTAAAAAAAGCATGAATTTTACTACATTGTTTATGTATTTATGCATCATTATATAATTGTCTATGTGTAATAAGAAATTTAAAATTTTGGTTAAAAAAAGAAGATTCTGGTTCACAGTGCAATAAAAATAATAAGTGACGGTCCACATACAAATCCTTTCTTGGTTCTTGAAGTTAGAATTTCACTACAGTAAGAATTTCCATTCATTTGCTATCATCACCCCTGCTGTGTTAATGGCATATACAAATTTGTAAATGTAATTTGGAATTATTTCTGAAAATAAATTTTCCAAACAATATGATACTTCACAGAAAAAAGCAATATACTCAGATAAATATTTATAAATAAATTCCCTTAATATTTTGTAATTGTGATAGTTTGGGAAGCATAATTTAAAACTAAAATATACTAATTCCAGTGTCCAAATAAGGATATTATCAGTATTACTATTTAGCATTTGGCTGCACTAGGTAATTTTTAAAATAATTTTGTTTTGAAATGTAGTAATAAGGAATATATAGTATAGTTTTTCTTTTTGTAGTTTATTTTCAGGTTATATTAAAATAGTTTTATTCGACTAAAGATTCAGCATTTCATACACAATGCAGGAAAATGCCTTTTGCAAATAATGAGTTACTGAAGAATAAGAATGCAGTTAATATTTTTAGAAGTCCTTTGATATTTTGCTTTAATGAAATAAAGTATTTGTAATTGGCATATTATTATATGGAAATATATTTTTAAAACTTTGAACAATTTTTTAACTCTTGGGAACTATGGTATTTTGAAGGAGTAGCAAGCATTTTTTCCAGTCTGAGAAAGGTATTTTTTGACCGAGGTCCAGCAATTCAAAAATTTTAATTTTCAAATTAGTTAGGTTCAATTGAGTTTACACACTTAGGCTACTATAACTATAAAAATTGTCTTTCTCTAAACCTAATATATTCTACAAAAAAATAGGTACTTGTACAACAGAAAATGTAAATTTCAAATATAGGCAAGTATATTATTGAGCACCTAGAAAAAGGACATAAGAAAAGTTTAGTGTTAGCGGTATTTTACATTTTTGATCAACCTTCTTTCAACTCTACCTAACAATTGGTTTATAACAATTGTCAAAGATTCCTGGGACATAAAATTCCCTCAAGTTCAGAACCATTGCATTAGACACTGTCTCACACTTGATGACCAATCCATTAATTCACATGAACTTCGGTATTTAAAATTTTATTAGATAAATTATTTTGACTTCTTAGAGTATTGGGACAAGATAAGAAACAGTATTTTAATGGCATTGCTCTCTTTCTTTTTTTTTCTCATAGAACCACTGAATCCTCATATCTTGTCATGCCTACCCTCAAATTCTGGGTTTCAGCATCCTAAGCTACTTGTTGTTCTCTGAATGCAAGTCATTTTTGTTTGGTATCTTTTCTCAGAATGGCTCCTCTCCCATCTTTATCAAGCTAACTCCTATTGCTCCTTAGGACTCATGTCTCAGAGCTAACACCCTAATAACTCTAGTTCCTCGTATGCTCCTATGTATACTGTGCATACTTTGGACATAGCATTTATCATGCTTCTTGTATTAATGCCAGGTATTTTTGCTGTAAACTATACATTTATTGAGAGAAAAATGTCTCTTCATTTATATTTCACTGCCTAGCACATAGTAGACCTCTACTTATTGAGTGGATGAAGATTAGAATTGAATTATTTTTTTGTTTTGCAATGATTTCCAATTTTTTAAAGTTCATGTTTTTTTTTTTTTATTTTAATAGATTTTGGAGGGATGGAATGGTCTTTTTGTTACATGGACGAATTGCATAGTGGAGAAGTCTAGGCTTTTAATGTACCTGTCATCTGAATAGTGCACACTGTACTCAATAGTACATCCTATACCCCTACCCTCTCCCTTCTGAGTTTCCAATGCCCGTTATGTCATTGTGTATCACTATGCATACCCATTGCTTAGTTTCTACTTACAAGTGAGAACATGTAGATTTGGTATTTTGTTCCTGGGTTACTTCATTTAGGACAATGTCCTCTAGTTTCATCCAAATTGCTGCAAAAGATATTACTTCATTTTTTTTAATGGCTGAGTAGTATTCTATGGTTTGTATATGTACCCCATTTTCTTTATTCATTCATCAAGTGGTGAGCACTTGGGTTGGTTCCATATATTTGCAATGGTGAGTTGTGCTATGGTAAGCATAGGGTACAGATGTCTTTTTTATAAAATGATTTCTTTTCCTTTGGATAGATACCCAGTAGTGGGATTGCCAGATTGAATGGTAGATCTTCTTTCAGTTCTTTGAGAAATCTCCATGCTATTTTTGATAGAGGTTGTATTAATTTACATTCCCACCAACTGTGTATCAGTGTTCCCTTTCCACCACATCCATGCCAGCATCTGTATTTTTTTTTGTCTTCTTAATACTGGCCATTCTGACAAGGGTAAGGTGGTGTTTCATTTTGGTTTTAACTTGTATTTTCTTAATAATTAGTGATGTTGAGCATTTTTTAATGTATATTGGCCATTTTTTTCCTTTCTTTTGAAAAATATCTGCTCATGTATTTTGCCCACTTTTTAATGGGATTATTTGTTTTTTTCTTGCTGATTTGTTTGAGTTCCTTTATAGATTCTGGATATTAAACCTTTGTTCTATGTATAGCTTGTGAATATTTTCTCTCATTCTGTAGATTGTCTGTTCACTCTGTTGATTATATCTTTTGCTGTGCAGAAGCTTTTTAGTTGAATTAAGTCTCATATATTTATTTTTGTTTTTGTTGTATTTGCTCTTAGGATCTTAGTGATAAATTCTTTACCTAACCAATGTTGAGGATATTTCTAGATTTTCTTCTTTTTAAGGTTTCATGTCTTACATTTAAGTCTTTAATCCACCTTGTGTTAATTTTTGAGTATGGCGAGAGATAGGGATCTAGTTTCACTCTTCTGCATGGGGCTATCCAATTTTCCTAGTACCAGTTTTTGAATAGGATCTCCTTTCCCTAGTGTATGTTTCTGTCTCCTTTGTTGATGATCAGTTGGTTGTAGATATTTTGCTTTATTTCTGAATTCTCTATTCTGTTCCATTGGTTGACGTGTCTATTTTTGTACTAGTACCAAGCCATTTTGGTTACTGTTGCCTTGTAGTATAATTTGAAGTTGGGTAATGTGAAGCCTCTATATTCATTCTTTTTACTTAGGATTTATTTGGCTACTCGTGATCTTTTTTGGTTCCATATGAATTTTAGGGTTATTTTTTCTAATTCTGTGAAAAAAGACATTGCCATTTTGATAGTAATTGCATTTAATCTGTAGATTACTTTGGGCAGTATGAACATTTTAACAATATTGATTCTTCCAAATCATCAATGTGGGATTCTTTTCTATTTGTTTGTATCATATACAATTTCTTTCATCAGCATGTTGCAGTTCTCCTTGTAGAGATTTTTCACCTCTTTAGCTAAGTAAGTTTCAAGGTTTTTGTTTGTTTGTTTTTTGTTTTGTTTTCTTTGCACATATCTATCATAAATGGAATTGGGTTCTTGATTTGGTTGTTACTAGTGTACAGAAATACTACTGATTTTTATATGTTGATTTTGTAACCTGAGACTTTACTGAATTCATTTATCAATTCCAGGATTCTTTTTGGAAGAGTCTTTAGGAGTTTCTAGATATGATATCATATTGTCAGCAGAGATAGTTTGACTTCCTTTTTCCAGTTTGGATGGCCTTTAATTTTTTCTTTTGCATGATTGCTCTGGCTAGGACTTCCGGTACTATGTTGAATAGAAGTGGTGAAAGTGGACATCCTTTTCTTGTTTCAGTTCTTTGGGGGAATGCTTTCAACTGTTCTCCATTTAGTGTGATGTTGGCTCTGGGTTTGTTATAATTGGCCTTTATTATTTTGAGATATGACCCTTCTATACCCAGTTTATTGAAGGTGTAGAATTTTGTCGAATGCTTTTTCTGAATCTATTGAGATGATTATATATTTTTTTGTTTTGTTTTAATTCTGTTTATGTGGTGAATCACATTTATCAGCTTACTTATGTTGAATCAACTTACTTATCCTTGCATCCCTAGGATGAAGCCCACTTGATCATGGTGAATTATGTTTTTGATGTGCTTTTGGTTTTGGTTTGCTATTATTTTGTTGAAAATTTTTGCATCTATGTTTATCAAAAGTATTTTTCTGTAGTTTTATGTTTTTGTTCTGCACTTCCCTGACTTTGGTATCTGGGTAATACTGGCTTTGTGGAATGAGTTATGGAGGATTCCCTACTGAAATGTTATGGAAAAGTTTCAGTAGGATAGATACTAGTTCTTCTTTGCAGGTCTGGTAAAATTTGGCTTTGCATCCATCTGATCCTGGGCTTTTTTGTTGCTTTTATTGGGTGATTTATTATTATTATTATTATTGATTCAATTTTGCTATTTATTACTGGTCTGTTCAGGATTTCTATTTCTTCCTGATTCAAGATTGGGAGGTTGTATGTTTCCAAGAAGTTATCCATTTTCTTTAGATTTCTAGCTTGTGGTCATGGAGATGTTTGTAGTAATCTCAGATAATATTTTGTATTTCTGTGGTATCAGTTGCATTGTTTCCTTTTTCATTTCTGACTGAGCTTCTTTGAATCCTCTCTCTTCTTTTCTTGGTTAATCTAGCTTGTTGTCTGTTGATTTTGCTTGTCTTTTCAAAGAACTAACTTTTCATTTCATTGATCCTTTGTGGGTTTTTTGTTTCAATTTCACTTGGGTCCACTTTGATTTTCATTATTTCTTGTTTTCTGCTAGCTTTGGGCTTGGTTTGTTCCAGTCCTTTTAGGTCCTTGAGTTATGACATTAGGTTATTAATTTGTGATTTTTCTGTCCTTTTGATGTAATCAGTTAGTGCTGTAAACTTTCCTCTTAGCACTGCTTTTGCTGTATCCCGGAGATCTTGATAGCTTATGTCACCATTGTCATTCAATTCAAAACATTTTTTGATTTTCATTTTTATATCATTGTCAGCCCAGAGATCATTCAGCAACAAGTTGTTTACTTTTCATGTATTTTTATACTTTTGAAAGTTATTCTTGGGATTGACTTGTATTTTCATTTCAATGTTGTCTGAGAAGATACATGATATGTTTTCAATTTTTTAAAATATGCTGAGACTTGTTTTGTGACATTGCATATGGTCTATCTTGGAAAATGTTCCATGTGCTGAAGAGAAGAATGAATATTCTGCAACTTGGGGGCAGAATGATCTGTAATTGTCTGTTAGGTCCATTTGTTATAGAATCTCATTTAAGTCCAGTGTTTCTTGTTGATTTTCTGCCTCAGTGATCTGTCTAGTCCTGTCAGTGGAGTATTGAATTCCCCAATAATTATTATGTTGCTATTTGTTTATTTTCTTAAATTTAGTATCATTTTTTTTATGAATCTGGGAGCTACAGTGTTAGGTGCATATAGGATTGTTATATCTTCTTGCTGAATTGATCTCTTTATTATTATATAGTGACCATCTTTGTAATTCTTATGGTTGTTGATGGAAAGTCTCTTTTATCAGATATAAGAATAAGTACTCCTGCTTTTGGTTTCCATTTGTATGGCATATTTTTTCCACCCCTTTACCTTGAGTCTATGAGAATCTTTATAAGTTAAATGAGTTTCTTGGAGACAACAGATATTTGTGTTTGTCTGTTTGTTTGTTTGTTTTTCCCATTCTTCCACTCTGAATCTTCTCAGTGGGGCTTTTAGGCCACTTACTTTTATTGTTAATATGGATGAGTGAGATACTGTCCCAGTCATCGTGTTGATTGTTACCAGTTGCTTTGTATTCTCCCTTGTGTTACTGTTTTATAAGAGCTTTGAGTTTTTACTTTTGAGTATTTTTATACTGGTGAGTATATACTGTTCTTTTCAATTTTTAGAGAACTTTTGAGCATTTCTTGTCAGGTAGTTCCAGTGGTGACAAATTCTCTAAGTGCTTGCTTGTCTGGGAAAGACTTCTTTTCTCCTTCATTTATGAGTCTTAGTTTTGTGGGATACAAAATTTTGGGCTGAAAATTATTCTACTTAAGATGACTAAAGAAGGTAAGATCCCAATCCTTTCTGGCTTGCAATATTTCTGCCTGAGAAGTCTGCTGTTAGTCTGATGAGTTTTCCTTTGTAAGTTGCTTCATGTTTTCACCTCATGGTTTGTAGGAGTTCCTCCTTTGTGTTGACTTTGGCCAGTTTGATTATTAGGTACCTAAGTGATGTCAGTTTTGCAATAAATTTCCCAGGTATTCATTGAGCCTTTTGTATGTGGATGTCTATACCTTTAGCAAGACCAGAGACATTTTCCTCAATTATTTCCTCAAATTAGTTTTGTAGGCCCTTTGCTTTTTCTTCTTTTCGCTCAGGAATACCTAGGATTCTTACGTTTGGGCACTTTACATAATCTCGTATTTCTTGAAGACTTTGTTCATTTCTATGAATTCTTTGTTTTGTTTTTTTTTTATTTTTGACTGATTCCATTAATTGGAAAGACTTATCTTAAGCTTGGTCTAGTCTGTTCTTAAAAGTTTCCACTGTGTTTTGTATTTTGTTAAATGAATTTTTTTTATTTCCAGATGTTATTTTTGATTTTTTAAAAATACATCTTTCTCTTTAGTACATTTTTTTCATTTATTAACTGAATTATTTTTCTGGTTTCTTTGAGTTAGTTTTACATTTTCTCTTGGATCTCTCTGAGCTTCTTTACAACCTGTATTTGGAATTCTTTATTTATCATTTCAGTATTTTCGTTTTGGTTGGGATTCATTGCTAGAGAGTTGGTGTGATCCTTTGTGGGGTATCACCCTATTTTTTATACTTCTGGAATTCTTGTTTGCTTTCTTTTCATCTGGAGAAGCTGTCACTTCTTGTTTCTGAATTTTCTTTTGTTTAAATGGGACTTTTATTTTTTTCCTTTGCAAGGTGTGACTATAGCATATGTTTGGCTTTGTTTGTGGGTACTTTCATGGGGTCTTGCATTCTGAATGAATACCTTGGTTGTACACAACCTTAGTGTGGTGTTTTTTCTCAATTGCTAGATAGTTGTAGGCTGGAGCAGTTGTGTACTTTGTATGTGGGCAAATCTTCTGCCTCTTGTTGAGAGGGGGAGATGGAGGTCTCTGAATTTTTTTCTTTTTCCCTAGCCCTGTGGAGTTCTTCACAGTATGAATTATTTTGAGACACCCAGTTCACGCTTCAGGTCAGTAGGTGGTGCTTATGAGTAAGAGTAGCCAAGCCCTGTATGATTGAATCAGTAAATGCTGTAATGGACCATATAAGTCATCCTCCCTGCCTATTGGTGGTGCTTACAGGAGAGAGCCCCAACTGCAGTGGTGTTTTGGGATCTATGCCTGGCCCTAGTCAGTCCCAGGCAATGGACTGACCTCTGGAACTTCCAGGGGTCCCCTTCTTATGCTCCACTACAGCTGAGGTGGATGAGGGATAAAACTGGGCAGGGATGGGTCTGGTGAGCCTGAGTTCATACTCCACAAAAGTGGGAACAAGCATTGTCTCAGAAGGGATTGGGAGTTGGCTTCCAGGCTTCTGGGGAAAGCCACTGGGAAAGAGCAGAGGTGGCCCCACCATGCCAGAAAGTCTGCTCATAGGGGAGGGGCAGTCTGGAATTCACAGTCCAGCAGGCAGGAATAGGTTTGAATCTTTTGCCGCTTACCTTGCCTGGCAGATCTCTCCCCAGTATCTGACTGCAGGCAGCAGCCCAAACCAGCCAAGCTCACCAGCTATGTCACTGCAGGCTATGGCATAGCTTCCCTGCCTAAGACTCCTCTTGGAACCCTGCCAAGGACTCCTCTCAGGGTCCCAACCAGGATGGAAACTGGGGCTTTCCCAGTCATTCCTATAGGGGAAGGGGTACTCTGTAAGTGTGCTGTGGCTGGGACCCATACTGCACGCTCCTTTTAGTTTTGCCTGCATGGGCTTCCTCCCCTCTCAAGATCAGTTCACAAATCTCTCCTCTGTGCCCCTGAACAACATGATCAAGTCCTATGGACCTGTCCTCTGGCTCCCTGAGTTCAAGCATACTGATCTCAAGTTGCCCATGGAGCGTCCAAATGAGCTAAATGTCACTCTGCTTCAGTCCAACCAGGGGGTGGGTGCAGGCAGCAGCCCAAACCAGCCAAGCTCACCAGCTATGTCACTGCAGGCTGTGACATAGCTTCCCTGCCTAAGTCTCTTCCTGGAATCCTGCCAAGGACCCTTCTCAGGACCCTATCCAGGATGGAAAGCGGAGCAGCCAGGCAGGTAGCACCAGGGAGGGCCAGCAGGTAGGAAGCTCTTGGTCTGAGCACCCCTTGGTCTGCTTCAAGTTTTTAAGGGAAAAAGCATAAGCTCCACTCTCTGTGGAAGCCTGGATGTGGTGGGGTCACTGACAGAGGGGAAGCACCCACTTCCAAGAACCCTGGCTTAATAGCCCCTTGGGGCACCAGTGCTGACTCATGTGTGAACTGCCATCAGCAGCAGTGGGTGGGGGAGAGAGGAGGAGAAGGAGATTTTGAATGGAGGAGAGCTGGCACTGTGGTCCCCTTTGTCTAGAGAACCCCCCTAGTGTGCTGCACTCTCCTAACACCTAAGGCAGCCTGCCCTGACTGTCTAAGCTCTGGGATCACACAGTTGTCCCAGGATCCACTGGCCTCCTACAGCTACTGTAGTCCAAGTGGGTATTGGTGAATGTTTTTGTATGGTTCAGTGACAAGACAACTGAAGGGCTGAAGCTGGACAGGATAAAGGCATACAATGGGTGAAAAATTTTGGTGCCCAATGCCTCAACCAGGGTCTGTGATGAGGCAGAATGATCCCAAGGCAGCTGGCAGCCTGGGGCTCTGTTCTCAAGAAGTTCTCAGTTCAGCATTTTTGCTTGTGATGGTAGAGGGGCTATCTGACAGCTTGGAAGCCAGCAGACTGCCAGAGGTGTGAGGGGTGAAAAAATAAACACCCCTACTTACCCTTATCCCAAAGATGCAAATTCCTCAAGGTTAATCTCTGCAAAATTCTGCTCTTTTTAATTCTGCTCCACAACTGCTTCTTTCCATGGGATCTTCTGTAGGTTCCTGATCTCTTCCATCAGAATTATACCTGGGCTATGCTTTTTCACCTGAAACTTTTCCTTTTTCTGAGATGATCTGGCAACTGATGTCTCTGATCAGCCATCTTTCCTTGATTATTTCACATTTATACCTAAAATTGAACTATTTTTGACGCTTAATGATGGGCAATTATTGAATGATTTACTCCCCCAAGAAAAGTTTCTAAAATATAAGCTTAGGTTAGCGTATAGCACATGACTTCTTGAGCACACATTCTTGTTGAATTACTAGGTGACTATGGGATAACTGAAAACTCTAAATAAAGTTAAAAAGCTTGAAAATATTATGTAGCATAAAAAAAGTTTTGAGTGTCAAATCTCAACTTTGATACTTGTAATTGCTGTGTGACCTTTATCTACATAATCTAAAATCTTTCAACATTATTTTCTTTGTATAATAATACCCATGGGATTGCATTAGGAATTGAATGAGAAAATATTCACAAAAAGCTAATGAGTTCACTTTCCTATGGGCAGGGAGACCATATGTTTTGTTGTATAAATCAGGATATTTTGAAAACGAAAAAGGCAGGGACAAAAAGAAAAAGCTGCACTGGTTAGGAAGTACCCATGCCAGAAGAAATCCAATAAAAAGTAGGTAAAATTATCTGTGACCAAAAAGAGGTGCTATTCCTAGAGAAGTGACATTGTGCTGCATCGCAATTACTATTGGTCACTCTACCATTAAAAAATTATATAATTATGGCTCTTTTATTCCAGGTTCACCATTGTCATAATTCTACAGTTTTATAGCACTAACTATAGCTGAAATAAAAATAAATTTCAGCTATACCTTCTATCATTTCAAAACTTAAAATAGTTGTTAATACTGTATGCTGGCCTTTTTAAACATTTAAAAAAATACAAGTTGTCTCTACAGGTGTGCAGAACACTGTATATCCATGAAGATTCTGTTAGAAAAAAAAGAATTGGCTTCCATCTTACCTCTGCTTGAATATGTGTTATGTTGGAAAGAATGTTATATCTCAGGCTCACAAAAACTCGATTTTCATGAGTGAATGTCTCTGTGATTAAAATGTGATATATATTAAAAGTGAAGATAATTACTTGATTACATAGTGCATCAAGCAGACACCTTGGTTTGTGTTGTACTAATTAAACAGTAACTACTCCTTCGAGAACTAATAACTATAGTTAAACACTATATCAACCAGAAGCTGAGAGGGCAACTTGAATTACCATATCCTTACATTGAAATGAGATAGTTTTTCAGTAGGGAGAAGTGTGATCAAAATTTATGACATTACCCTTTAAAATACACTTTTACATGACTTTTGATGTTTGTAATTTTATGTGACTATTGCTGTACACTTTTATATGTGTGCAATATATGTACATGTGGGTCCATCTGTGAATATGTTCAAGCATTATTGACTGAGGTAGGATAGACCCTAACTCTGATGTATGCAATACAGGTAGTAAACTTTGTTCTTTGCATTTTATGTAAAATCATCATCATCACAAGTCAAGACTATAAAAACAACATGTTATTTTCATAATGTGCAATCATGGAGCTTAACATTCAGAATGTTTGCCTTCAATTCAAGTTTTTAGTTTATAATATGTATATACAATAATATATATAATATACTACATATATTATATTACATATATGGTACTATATTATATATAATATGAATGTATTTATCTTTTTAAAGTTATTCCCATGATTTAGATTTTAAACAAAACTTATAAATAGTTTTAGGTGTGTTTAAGGAGATAACTTTTCCAAAAAGAAATCAAGACATTCATGATTGGCTCAATCCCCTTACAAATCTAAAGTTGCCTTCACAATACTAGTACCTGGAAGTCATGGATAAGAGTTGAGGGTCATACATATTTAAGGTTGTTTAAAAATATTCTATGATACCGTTGTAGACTTGCTCTAATCATGCACATTTAAGGATGAGGACACAAATCACAGCTCAGAATATCTACGCACATGATACTGACCATCACAGCCTCCTCTTACTGGCCTGACCAAGGTGTGAAAGATAGCAACACTCCTCCATTCCCACCCTACAATGAATCTGGCAAGGTTTCAGTTCAGTTGAATAATTCTGAATACAGACATTTTCTTCTAAGAGAAAGAGTTGAAGGAAGGAGAAAAACAGGGGGAAAAGGAGAAATTATGTACAATTTAGAAATATTTCATTGATTCAAAGCTAATTATTGGTGAATAATTTAGTTAATATAAAGAAGGACCATTCTATATTGCAGTTCCAACATGAACCTCTATTTTAACTCAGCAATACACCCAGATCCCACTGCTACCTTTAGGTAGCCATGTCCCAAATCCCTTTTATTTACCACAGTGCCATATAAAGAGTGACGGCAAAGAAAAAAAGACAGAAAAAAAAATCACATTTAATGTTCTTAGTTCATAAATAAAATGAACATATATTCTATTAGTTGAATAGTAGGTAGATAAAAGGTGACATATAACTCTAAAATATGTTGTTACAAATATAGCTACACAAACTTCTTATGAAGAAAAAGCTTAGTTTTTACATCTGATGAGAGTAAAAATTTTAATAGTTAGTAAATGGATGCCATGTTGTTAAAACCATTTGTGATAAAATAGCAATGAGCAAAAACTAGCATTATATGGATAGAAATAAATATCATGCAGAGTGTGTAATTTAGGAGAAATATCGTAATAGTGATCAAATGAACAAAAAAAGATAATTTTATTTATTATTTGCATTTTTATTAAATGATATCAAGGCTTAATTGCTTTCTAATACTTAAAAAAGAGCAAATTTAGTTCATATTCCATTTGTATATTGAGGAAAAAACCTAATGGTTAATGGAGTAGAAAAAACTCTTCCTAGCAAAAATATTTTTGGTAATTTTCTTTTTGACTGACATGAGTTAATTAACTTATTTTATGATAAATTGTCCCCTCAATTGAATAAAACTTATAAAATCACATATTATTTTATTGCTATTAATTTTCATTCAGGAATTTCATCAATTGTTCTGTAGTCTTCATACAAACCAAAATTCCTAATTCCCAATGTCTTAATGTACCAATGAGAAAACTGAGGTCCAGATAGACCATATGACAGCCGAAGTCACCGAGCTAAGTGACTGAGATTAGAAGCAAGGCAGACTGTTCCAGATCTGTTTTTTAAACCATACTGCTATTTGGTTGTACCTACAGTATCCTATAATTATAGTATCCTTCCAAGACAATACCATTTTTTCCTTTCTGCACACATTTTTTTATTCCAAAGGAAACTACTTTTCTACCTTGCATGTATGAAGAGAACTAATTAAAGCTCTGAATGGGTACCTATCTCTAGAACTAACGTCATTGAAAGATGTGGGATTTTATATCCTTTCTCCAAGTATAATCTGTGACTTCTGTACAATATAGTTAACAGCTGTATGCTCAGTAAATAACAGGATCAAAAAGAAGGTACAAATTAAATAATATTCTCTTATGGTATTTAAAAAGAAATGTGTTTTAAAACTCAGCTGCTCAAAACAATGAAGTCTATTAAAAATAGATGGGTAAGGTATTAAATAAGTCTCATTCCTACTCTCTATGCCTTTCTTTCTTGATATGCAATTGAAATACTTTAAACTCAAACAAGTAAGCACAAAACAAGTATCATTCTATTTAAGAGACTGAAATCAGGCTTCAGTTAAAACCATTTTAAAATGAACTGATAATTGGCCTTTGAACAAGAAAATAATCTGGCAAATATGTAATTTTTGGAATAACATGATTCATCATAGTCTTAAGAAATAAAAATTATCTTGATGTGTGTGAGCTTTACTGAGAATCAGTCTCCCCAACTCCTCCAAAACAGAGAGAGAGAGAGAGAGAGAGAGAGAGAGAGAGAGAGAGAGAGAGAGAGAGAGAAAGGACATGTGTGCAAATCCTTTGTGTAAGCATTTATCATAACAGGATAATGGAAAATCTTTATTCTTTTTCAATTTTACATGTTAGTGTAGCAGGCGTAATTGGTTGTGCCAGTAAGTCAGTTAAAACAAAGGACAAAAACGTGCTTTCATATTAGAAAATAGTCTTTTTGCACAGATAAAGCTAGCTTTACAATGTTCCAAAATCAGCTCAGCTCTCTATAAATTGAAACATTCTAACTTGAATCACACCATCAGTCCTTACATATTTCTAAAATTAACAAAAGGGTTTTCAATCTATTAAATTGCTTTTAAAACTATTGGTGAATGCTTCTATATAAATAAATACTTATTATACTAACATACTATTAAGTATCTAAATTACATGGGCAAAACAAAATGCAAAAATATTTGCTATGTCTTATAAAAAATTCTTGAATTCATTTAAACCTATGAATTAGCAAACTCTACATTTTATTGCAAAGACTTTTAAAGTTGTACAACCAAAATAATTATTTTGTCTGTGCTAGTCTGTTATTCAGCCAGCCCTAAATCTGTCTCTATCTTGACATTATATTGGAAGTTTTTTTTTTGAAATATAATAAATGTCTCTTAAAATATGGCTTGTTCCTTTATATAATCATATATCATGAACAGCAAATCATGTCTGCCAGAACTAAATAAATTAATAAAAAATTCATTATTGTTGGGTTAGCTAAAATAGCATTTTAAGGCAGATATTAGTACTGTTCATCATTATTAAAGGAGGGTCATCTTCATAAATTATTTCTCATAAATGTGTGATGCTTTCTCATTTTAAAGACAAATCTGAGGAAAAGATACACCCATTTTATTTTATAAGCTAAATTAATCTATATATTATCATCACTCTCTCTAAATTTATTAATAGTACTTTATGGCATAATCTCTTGAACATTTCCTTTCCTGTTCCTGAGAATTCATGTATCTTTTCTTCCAGGCTCATAAATGAGATGAATAATAATATTCCCCTTTCATTTTCAAATATTTAAGAAATTTATAAAGTCAAGCCAATATGTTCTATATTGTGCAGAGCTTTAAAAAAATACGCATTAATTTTTTAAATTATTTTTTAAAATATTTAAAAATTTAAAATATTTTTAAATTATTAATGTGTAATTTTTTAAAACCATATTTGTGATGTTCCCAAGAGAAGTTATTTTAAAAACAAAGACAAAAAGTAGCAGAGCAGAAACTTAAACGTTTTGTAATTCAAAGGCTGATCATCCATCTGGGTATATCATATAAGATCACTTAATCATGTGGACAAAAATATCCTCATCTAAGCCCCTGCCTTATATGCAATGTTACATGCAATGCTAGAGGCGTGAGGCTATTATCTTCCGCTTACTTGACCTTCCTAGGATTAAAAAGAAACTTCTGGGTGCCCTGTGTATTTACAGTGCCCTTTAAGGTTCCCAAGAAGAGAATCCTGCAACATCAGTTCATGGATTTCACTTCATCAATGGAAAGGGCTGGTGATTTAAATTTAATCAGGTAATACATATTTCTATAGTTAACATTCTTGGGCATGCCCAGGCTAATGTCAAATACTGATGAGTTTCCAATCATGTGGAATTAATTTCTGAAGAGAGGCTGGAGGATGACATCAGGTTTTATGAGGAAATCAACTAAAAAATGAAAAGACCAGTACCTGAAATCTTTTCCCCAATTTAGCACTGTAATGGCCTTTGATGATCACCTAGGGCTCTGCTCATGCAAGGAAAGTAATAACCAGAAACGAGGTTATTAGTACTGTGAGTGAGATAAATCATTCAAAGATAAGCAATGCATCAGGTTATTGTACCTTCTTTTTCTAAGCTTAGGACTCTTATCATGTATAATAGAAATCACCATTTAATAACTTATTGATAATTATCAGATATTGAAAATCCCATTTAAAAAAGGATTTTTATATTATGTGGATATTTATTGTCTTCTCTAAAATTGTCATTAGTTTTAGGTAGGGGATAATGATGCTCATACAAATACCTAGAGGAACACAGAAATGGATACTTCATGATTTAGAGTTATAAAAAGTTTTACCATTTCAAAAATGTAATCTAACATAGTCTCTGAATTTTGTAAGTAACCATGTGAGGGCAGTAACCAGTTATGGGAAGACACAAGTCAAAGCATATAAGTTTCTTATGCTATCTCAATTTGTCAATATGTAGTTTTTGCTAGTATATGTAAAGGGGATAAAATAAATTTTTGATCCTTGGGGAAATTATAAAACCAGGAAAAATATTTATTTTCAAAATAATATAGATATTTATATTTAATTATGAGTTTTAGATTTATCCCTTTCTCACACATTTTTTTGTTAAGGTTTAAATGTGCTAAAGCTTCACAACTAAATATCAATGGGATTTTACTATAAATCTATAACACAAAATTCATCCATTTTAAAATATTGATCTAAGCAACTATTAATAACTTGCCACAGTCTGAGTCAGCTAACTGAATCGTATAACATTTGTAAAACTTCTTTACTTACGTAAGTTCCCAGAATCTGAGTCAGCTAACTGAATTGTATAACATTTGTAAAACTTCTTTACTTACGTAAGTTCCCAGAATCTGAGTCAGCTAACTGAATCGTATAACATTTGTAAAACTTCTTTACTTACGTAAGTTCCCAGATTGAATAAATTCTACACTCTGGATAATGCTGACTTCACTTATCCAGGCATTAAACTAGTCTGTTACTAACATACCGAAGTACAGGATAAGCAACCTTTACGGAATCAACTGACAAGATCTTGGTGATTGACATTTGCATGCAATGCCTAAGAAAAAAGAATGCATTGGTTCCAGGGTTAAAGAAAAGATAACTATAAATATTTTTCCTCTGAGGTCTCCATTATTTGATAGTTTTACATTTGTGACCCTCTTAGTGCCATCTCTTTCCTAACCAGAATTATCGTGTAGGATACGTGTGTAGCTGACCTCATACTGCTCTTCTGGCTTCCCTATGGCCACTGACTTGGGAGTCTAATTCTGAACCATTTCTAAGACTTCCTAGGGTCCTGTTCTTCTAGTCTCCACTTAGTTTTGTAGGTTCTAATCATCATCCTAGGTGAAAACCCACCATTTTTCACAGTTAAAGCATGAATGATATTATCCTTGATCACGTTGGGCTCACAATTAATTCCACCTTCTGACATTACAAAAATAGCCATGCTTTATGGGAATTACACATATTTCCTTTTTTGATTTTTATTATTTAGGCAATCTAAAGTAATCAATATGCCATTTTCCTATGGCTTCCAAAGTAAATGTGCCTTCAGAAAATATGAGCTCAAAATCCTCCAGGAAATTTTAGAACTTTCCTATAAGCAAATAAATTACTTTTTTAATATAAAATAGCTTTTGCTATCATCAGTACAGTCAGGCTTGAAGCTACTGAATAGGAGAATTTAGAAAAGAAAGAATATGCTCATCCCAGTTATAAGTCCCCCATCATAGAGCTTCTCAAGAAAGCTTGTACCTATGCCTATTATATTCTGTTCATTGGCATTAAAATATCTATTTCCTGTGATTTCTAAATAGCATGTACTGACAATGATTAAACTGTGATTTTTTTTTAAGAAAAGTATGCTTTGTTAATATTTTCCTGGTGATTACTCAGTTTGACTGTCAATGATCTATTCATTTGAGCATAAAAACTTAGTTGTAATTAATAAGAGCTGCTTGCAAGACTTAACATAATATTGATGAAGAAATACCTCACCACTCTGTGTAATGCCATAATTTTCTCAGATTTCTCTTTCTTTTTTCCCTGTTCTTTGAGGAAAACCAATACAACTACACTAATTTCAGACCCAATCTAAATACAAGTCCTACTTACTATGATTTGGAAATATTGGAAATTAATCACCATTAGAATGTGATTTTTAAAAGTATAATCCTTATATAAAATTCTTAGTGAAGAAAAAATGGTTAAGAAATAAGCATACTAAAAAATTATGGTAAGTGCTTGAAATGTTCTGTTCTGCTTTGTTTTGCTTTTGTTGCTTTTATTTTTGATTTCACATTTTCAAAATTTTCTACCTTAAAATATATACCTTTTTAATAGCATAATCAAGATTTGTGTCATATCTCTGGAACAACTGAAAATATAGAGATAGTGTGTGAATATGTGTGTGTGCAGATATGATTTTCAAACTTTTTCATATAAGGAGCATCACAAATTTTTAGCTAGCCATCACATTCGAAATCAGAAATTCATCTATTTATAATAAAAATGTTGCCAGGCACAGTGGTGCATGACGATAGTCCCATGCACTTGGGAGGCTGAAGCAGGAGGATCACTTGAGCCCAGAGGTTCAAGGCTGTAATGTGCTATGATTGAATCTGGAGAAGCCACTGTGTTCCATCCTGGACAACATAGCAAAACCTTGTCTCTAATTTTTTTAAAAAAGGAAATGTCTAATAATAATAATTTTTATACCATCGGCTTAGTATATTTTAAGTCTAATGTTATCTTGAAACAACAAAACGATATGTACTCAAAATTCACAGTTGAACCTGAAACCTATTGAGAAATATCTATCAGAGAAATCTCCATGTCTGTAAAAACAGCATAGTTTCACTTAAGTTTTATCTTTTATACAATATAGCTATCATAATTTCCAAATTAGCTAAATGTTTTATTATCTTCATGGAGATATATAATAGAAATAGAACATTTTTACTTTTGAGCATTTATTACTTTTGTTTTTAATACAACTTATTTATTTGTAAGTTTACATAATTTGTTTTTTCTTTTAAATAGATTCTATTTTTTTACAGCAGTTTTAAATTTACAGCAAAATTAAGAAGAAAGAACAGAGAGTTCTCTTACACTCGCTCTCCCCACAAACACACAGCCCCTCCCCCTGCCAACATCCAGCCCCAGAGTGGCACATTTGTTACGACTGATGAACCTATATTGACACATCATCACCCCAAATCCAGAGTTTACCTTAGTTGTTCACTTTTGGTTTATTCATTTTATGGGTTTTGATAAATGTATAATGATGCATTCACCATTTTAGTATCATACAGAATAGTTTCATACCCTTAAAAATCCCCTCAGCTCTGCCTGTTCATCCCTTCCTTCGTCCTCTCTATACCTGGGCAACCACTAGTCTTTTTACTCTCTCCGTGGTTTTGCCTTTCCCAGAATGTCATACAGTATACAGAAAACATGTAGGCTTTTCACATTGACTTCTTTGAGTTAGTATAATAATATGCATTTAAGTGCCTTCTATGTCTTTTCATGACTTTATAGTTCATTTCCTTTTAGCGTTCAATATTATTCCATTGTCTAGATGTATCACAGTTTATTTATCCATTCACCTACTGAAGAACATTTTGGTTGCTTCCAGGTTCTGACAATTCTGAATAAAGCTGCTATAAACATCTACGTGTGAGTTTTAGTGTAGACTTAAGTAAGCATGCAAACTTATCTGGATAAATACCATGAAGTATCTTTGCTGGGTCGTATGGTAAGAGTATGTTTAGTTTTCTAAGAAACCACCAAATTATTTTCTAAAGTGGCTGTACTATTTTGTAT